>JABMCL010002768.1:27500-102500 GCA_018857735.1 Alviniconcha marisindica | reverse complement strand
CCTCACGACCCTAGGCAATGCTGTCTTGGTAGTCCATAACAACATAATACCTCACGACCCTAGGCAATACTGTCTTGGTAGTCCATAACCACAATACCTCACGACCCTAGGCAATGCTGTCTTGGTAGTCCATAACCATAATACCTCACGACCCTAGGCAATGCTGTGTGTATTGGTGGTCTATGACCCACAGAATGTTTCACGACCCTATACAATGCTGTGTGTCTTGGTGGTCCACAGAATTATTCACGACCCTAGGCAATGCTATGTGTATTGGTGTTCCATGACCCACAGAATATTTCACGACCGTAGACAAACAATACGGTGTGTCTTGGTGGTCCATTGCCAACAAAATACTTCACGACCCTAGACAATACCGCGTTTCTGTTATTCCATGGCCCACAGAATACTTCTGGACCCTAGAAGATTCTGTATGTCTTTTGATTCACACAATACCCAACTGTGTATTATGCTGGTGTATGGCCCCACACAATAGTCTACTGTGCCTCCTGTTGGTCCGCTATCTGACAGACCACAATAATGATGTGTCTCTTGTTTGCAGCGGCGGCAGGCCTGAGTTCCAAGGCCTCGGCAACACGGCAAACAACCGGCGGCTTTGGCCCCAAGATCTCTTCACTTCTGCTCATGGCGTTGCTTGTGTGCTTTCCCCGGGATTTTTATGCTTCCTGTTGACTGATTGCTTCATTCCCTTCTGGTCATGACGTTTCGTCGTGTGTATTGTCGCATCCGGTCATGACGTTTCATCGTGTGTGTTGTCGCATCCGGTCATGACGTTTATTGTATGTCAAATCAGTCAATATTTTAGTTCATGTCTGTTCACAGCAAGGTGATAATCACACACACACACACACACACACACACACACACACACACACACACACACACACACACACAACACACACACCTTAAAGATATTAGTACACTATGCTCATTATCAATTTATTGCGGGTATGTTCAGTGTCTGGAACTGAGAGCGCAAAGCCAGTAACATTACATTCGGTATTTCTTGTTCACAATGTGTTTCCTGAATAGCCTATTTAAAGTCTCAATGTTACGTGCCTGATAACGTTTGGGGTTGGTCCGATTTGCCATATTAAACAAATGATGTAAACGTTGGTCCGATTTGCCGTATCAAACAAATGACGTAAACGTTGGTCCGATTTGCCATATTAAACAAATGACGTAAACGTTGGTCCGATTTGCCGTATCAAACAAATGACGTAAACGCTGGTCCGATTTGCCGTATCAAACAAATGACGTAAACGTTGGTCCGATTTGCCGTATCAAACAAATGACGTAAACGTTGGTCCGATTTGCCGTATCAAACAAATGACGTAAACGTTGGTCCGATTTGCCGTATCAAACAAATGACGTAAACGTTGGTCCGATTTGCCGTATCAAACAAATGACGTAAACGTTGGTCCGATTTGCCGTATCAAACAAATGACGCTAAGGCCGGGACAGAGAGCAGGTTTGTGCATGTATATTATCCAGGAATAGAGACATTAATGGTAAAACAAATTCGTTTGCGATACGTTTTGACAATGAAAGATTGATGTATGCTGAACAACATAAGTATGTGTAAAACAGAAGAAAAAAAACAGAAGAAAGAAAAAAATAAGACTTACGCAATTCAACGGCAGTCTTCATTGCAGGACTATTTCGGGGCAAGTTCCCAACATATTCACAACTCCAGCAACAACAACAACAAAACTAGCATCTCTGACTGAACAAGAGCGACAAGTAACAAGTACTGGCTAGATTAATTAACAGAGAAAAACTCGGCGCGGATAGCTGGGCCAACCGGTCAGCAAGGTTTCACCCCGGCAATCTTTTCAAACGGTTCTTCGGCTAATGAGATGTCGTTGTTGAAATGCACATTTGTCTGCAGAAGCACACGTGCTGACGAGTTGTTTATTGTTAGAATATCAGCTGTTTAGTGGCTTTTTGTGTGGCTCATGAAAATAAAATTGGTATGGTTTAATTCATTTGCGGTTTTGTTTCAGAATTTTAGTAGATCTAACCAGAAAAGCGATCGATGGCTTTTGCCAATGTTTTTGCTGCTTTGCCACTGTTGGAATAGTCTACTCGTCGATACATTAGAAGTGTTACTGGGATCTTACTGGTGCAGTATAGTGGCTTAACCGACCAGTTCAAAATATTCTTCCTTTATTAATTATATTTTTGTGCCTGGTCGTCGCCAGTCGCACATCAAGGGAGATTAATGTGTTAATCAAAAGTGTGTTCACATGGGAGCCAGTGAAACAGAGTGGTAAGAGCAAGGCGGCGGCTGTTCCGCCACAAACTGTCAGAATTATGCTGTTCGATGCGAGATCGGGTAATATCCAAGGCAGTGGTCTGAAATTCCTGGGACACGTTAAACGCCATTTTGGGTGACAAATGTCATCAGAATCATCCCAGCTTGGTAATATCCAAGGAGGCGGTCGGAATTCCTGGGACGTAAGAAACGCTATTTGGGTCATAACTTCCATCAGAATCACTGCATCCATCCATCCATATATATATATATATATATATATATATATATATATATATATATATATATATATATGTCACTAAGTCATATCAAGCGAATAAATCTACAATTTGCAACCGAAAAGTGAGTTTTGTCACACTTATAGCTTTCAGTCTGCGTATGCCCCACTGACGTTTGGTTTAGATCTAGATCTAGATTCCGAGTAACGACATACACTCTTCCTCAGTGCTGATGTCGGCAAAACAATTCGATCGTTTACTGACGACTCACCTTATACACACTAATCAAACTCACTTTTGAGCGTTGGAAATGTAGGCTTCATTCGCAAGATACGAACCTGTCTGACTGATTTGAATTATATTTTGATCCAAAATGGCTTTTCAAGTGTCCCAGGAATTTCCGACCGCCCCGAGCTTAGTTATATCAAACGCCGGAATAAAGCCAAAATTTGCAAGAAAATCCGGCCTCGTTGGTTCTCACAGTTTTAATCTCTCTCTCTCCTCTCTCTCTCTCTCTCTCTCTCTCTCTCTGTTCTTTATAAAATAAGCATTGACTGCTTCTGTTTTCTTTTCCGATACTAGTCATAATTATGAATTGATCAGATGTTCTGCTGCTTTACTTGCTGGTTGTATGCTCATAATATGTAACTGAATTATGTGTGGCATGTGTTCATCTGGCGCTGTGAACACGCCAAAGTTGTGTGGAAATTCTCATGTATAACGTTTCACTCACTCATTCATGCCAGTATGTATATAAATAATGCCTGTAATTTGTTATCAACTCATCAGTAGCTTAGCAAGGACTAGTTGTTCGACAGGTGTTTGACTAAACCTAAACTACAATCCTTGTAAAATGAAATTTTCGAGTTCGAGTTCTCTCTCTCTCTCTCTCTCTCTCTCTTCTCTCTCTCTCTCTCTCTCTCTTCTCTCTCCACACACACACACACACACACACACACACACACATACACACACACACACACACACACACACACACACACACACACACACACACACACACACACACACACGATGGGAAGAAGTACCAGAAAGGGCCACATAAAGCAAATATTTGAACTGGACATTTATTTTGGAATTATTCCTCTGATGGCAACAATTTAACCACCAAAGTTAGCTAAAATGGGTCAGAATAATTATATTACAAAACAATTGTCTGCTCACGATTGAAAAAGATCTTGAAATCATACATAGGAATTACACAATGCTATTCTATAATGAATAGAAAAATACATGACAGTATACCTAGTTTGTCTAGAGTTCAATTCCAAAAGATTGTAATTACACAGTATCAGATACAGTTTATCTGTGTTAAGAAGTGTTAACAGAACTATGAAATCACACCACAAGGTATTCATTCAAGTCAGAAACCTATGACGTAACATATGTCAGTTCTTCAGCATTTGATACTGTGTGTGTGTGTGTTGTGTGTGTGTGTGTGTGTGTCTCTCTCTCTCTCTCTCTCTCTCTCTCTCTCTCTCTCTCTCTCTCTCTCTCTCTCTCTCTCTCTCTCTCTCTCAACAAATGTGTTCTAATGCAAAAGGTTGTTCATGGCAAAGCCCCGCAGTATCTGAAAGATCTCATGATTCCTTCTGAACGTCTTCATCTTCATGGGAATAAGAAGCGTTTGCCCAGAACAAGGACTGTTATCTTTCAAACGAGTTCCTCCTTTTCAGGCTCTTTAGCGTGGAATAGTTTAGCTCATCATCTCAGATACCCCATGAAATTAAAAACATTCAGAAGGAAAGCATTTTAGGCACTCGCTACGCCACCTTGATGCTTCTTCATACTTACTTTTCTTTCTTTCTTTCTTTCTCGCTCGCCAGACAACTTGACACAAAATGTACAGAATTTTGTTATTGTTTTTCCCTTCTTTGCTCTTGTAAAGTTTCACAAAAAAGAAAAGATAAAAAGACACTTTTTATATTTGTATTTTCATGAAATATTTACTCTTTTTCTTTCCTCGTGGTCATCAAATTTTATTTTATTTTTAATTTAATTTGAGTGTTGCTGTGTTTGTCATCAGGGACAGATTTGCAAAAAAAGCCGACTCGTGCTTAAATCTTTATCCTTGTGTAATAAAGTCTTCTCTTCTCTCTCTCTCTCTCTCTCTCTCTCTCTCTCTCACGCACGCACTCACATACACAATATATATATATATATATATATATATATATATTATATATATATATATATATATATATATCCGTTCCACCACAGTAGCACGTAAAAGATCCCGGTCATTCTCCCAAAAGTGCAGGTAGCTGGTTGCAGCTAAACACGCATGCACCCTATGTATGTGGCTTTGCATAAAGTGACATGATATGGTACATAGTTGTATGGTGTACACAGAACGCGCCGAGATGGCAGCAGTTTCGAGAGCCATCAGTCAGGTAAGAACCAAACAGCGCTGCGGCAACACCACTTGGGTGGATAGTCAATGCGCGCTGTAAAAAAGCTACAGTCATTTATTTAGAGTCACATGCGACCGTGAGTCTGCTCGAGAGCGAATAACTCTATATAAAATCGATCAACATCAACAACAACGTGTGTGTGTGTGTGTGTGATGTACTGAAAACCAAGTTAAAAAGGTACAATGGCTACACGATTTGTCACCCTCTCGTTGGTGTAAACGTGCAGCCATTGTCGCCTAGGTAACAGAACGTGGCGCAACAGGCGTCGGTACGCCTACGTGTAAGTGTTCGTCTTCTCCTCAGCAGCAGTCTCTGTCGGTAAAGGTAGCATCCCAGAGCCGCTGTTATTATATGGTATTTAGCCTGCGTAAACGTAGAAAAACGATAAGTACATTTTCGTTTTTCACCGTTTAACTGCTGCTAAACGTTTGGAAGATAACCGGGTGGGGGGGGGGGGGGGGGGGGGGGGGGGGTTTGCTCACTGCGCATATAGGCCTAGACTTGCAAGAGACTTGTTTAGAGAGTTCTTTGTAAAAAAACCCAGTAAAAACGAAGTGTGTGAGTGGGGGAGGGGGGGGGGGGGGGAGGAGAGTATATATAAAAAGAAAGAGTTAACCTATAATGATTGTTGAGGCATTATATTTAAATGTGGAAGACCTCAAACAGAGTAAATCAGGATAAAATAAATAAAGAATGCAAAAAGGAGAGAGGAAAAAAGGCCCTATTCCCTTCATAAAGAGCTTTTGGGGCGCATCAACCCTAACCCCAACCCTAACCCCAACCCCCACCCGCCCCCTCCCCGCCCCTGGAGCCGAATCCGATTTTTGGCCCACAATGCTAAGCAGAGAGCGGCGGGATCATCACACAAGGGAGTTAATTAGCGCCTGAAAGATGTCACACAAACACGCACAAAAAAGCAAAGACCTGAGTCGCCTACGGTAAACTCTCACCAGGCATGCGAGTAAATACAAGGTTATATCATCCACGAGAGGTACATCCTCAAAGCAAAGAGCGGCGGGGTTATCAAAAATCTGATCTGGAGTCTATGAAGGTAAGACTCGGCTAAGACTACGTATGGCATATGACGTCAAAATATCCGAACACCGGAGATGACACGTATGGCGAGCATTTGACGTAAAATGCGGGCAGCCTCATTCTCATAAAGCGTCGAGGCAGAATCAGTAACGACCATGGCCAAACGTCTCTCCAATAAATCTGTGTCCTGTCGACTTCAGACTCTAAAAAACTCTGAAAACTCTGCTTCAACAATCAGTCTGAGCTCTGCTGGTTATCGTTTTCGGATGTACCGATGGCGATACTTGCAGCTCATCAAGGATGGCCTGATCTGGCTGACCGGCAAGCGGACGCGGGCTGCTCGTGCCGCAGAAACCATTAAAAGCGTGAAAGAACCTGGAACTGTTTCTTCAGCACGCGCAACAAAGACAAAATGTGAAAAGGTGCTGCGCTTCAAGGCAGTTCGCAGCAAATCAATGCTGTCCGCAAAAAGTAAGCAACCAAAGAACAAAGGGAACAAGCCTACGCAGCGGAAAACGTTGTCTGGGCGGGGAACGAAGGGAAGGACGATCGGTAATGTTCGCTCTACGCAACGTGTAAAGGGTGGTGGTGCCAGACGCACTCTCGTGGGCGGACGACCCAAAGGAAAAGTGGCGGGGAGTTGTTCCAAACGCATCATCATGAGCAGACACTCTGAGGGAAAGGTGGCAGGAAGTCGCTCCACCCAGCGATGTTTAATGGCCTCTACCCCTAAGCGCAGTCTAATGGCCGCTACCCCCAAGCAGAGTTCGTTGGCCGCTACCCCCAAGCACAGTCCAGTAGGCGCTACCCCCAAGCAGAGTTCACTGGCCGCTACCCCCAAGCCCGGTCTAATGTCCGCTACCCCAAAGCACAGTCGAATGGTCGCTACCTCCAAACTCTCTCGAATGGCTACCCCCAAGCGCAGTCGAATGGCCGCTACCCCGAAGCGCAAGCTGAAAATGGATCGCTCACAACGAAGTGTAGCATCCCATCAGTCCAAGCGTAAGCTGTCCGGGGGCAGTCAAGAACGCCGGAAAGCCACTCGATCGAATCGCAAGCCGACCTGCGCCGGACCAAAGGCCAGTTTCATGCAGCGCAGCCCAAAACGCACCGAGCAACACGGTGGCGTGAAAGGCAGCTTGGGCCACGGTGGACCGAGAAGCATCTCCAGGCACGCACTGGACAAGGCCTTGGGCCACGGTGGACCGAGAAGCATCTCCAGGCAGGCACTGGACAAGGCCTTGGGCCACATCAGGGGCGACTCTCCCCCTGAGGAAATGGAGTTCATGCCAAAGTCCATTCTAATCCACTGAGACGGCCTTGAACTTTTTTCACTGAAAATTTGCAATACCGAGATGAAGGAAGTTTTACGTGACTCCATGAAATGAAACTGTCAAATATAAGTACAGTGCACATGTGTCCAACCGTCTTACCCTTAGGTAACAAAATTTGTGTGGCTCGACGAAATGAAAACTGACAATTTCTTCTCAGTCGACATGTCGTCACGCGCGGTGTGTAAAAAAGACTGTGGCTCTAGACGCAACAGATGAAGGGTGTTATTTATTTTATATTTTTTATATTTTGTGGTGTGGGGTGGAGGGTGGAGGGGTTAAATCAGCGATTATTTACATAGAGACATTAGGCTTATCTACAAATGGGAATGTGCTTGAAACTTGTATCAAGAAATCGTACATATAATTATTTGTATGTACAGATATTTTGTTTATATATATGTTGATCGTTTATTCCATCTGGTTTTGCGACTTTGTGTGTGTGTGTGTGTGTGTGTGTGTGTGTGTGTGTGTGTGTGTGTGTGTGTGTGTGTGTGTGTGTGTGTGTGTGTGTGTGTTTGTGTGTGTGTGTGTGTGTGTGTGTGTGTGTGTGTGTGTGTGTGTGTGTGCGTGCGTGCGGCGTGCGTGCGTGCGTGCGTGCGTGCGTGCGTGCGTGCGTGTGTGTGTGTGTGTGTGTGTGTGTGTGTGTGTGTGCGCGCGCGATGAGGTACATGCATGAGTCTCAAGACAGGCTCGCATAAGAAATATGAGTTTGCGTAATAATGTCTTAGCCACGGTCGTTGGGGCAAAATCTAGTGTTGAGATCGCTCCGGTGAAATACGCGAAATGTACTCTGCCAAATTAACTCTGGAGTAACAGTGACCACGTGAAGAAAATCTGGTGTATCTGATTTTTACTCCTCAAGCTCGGAGTACATTTTGTGCAGGGAGGTAGCAATAAGAGAAAATACTTTCGAATCATATATAATTAAAGATGTCATGCTCGTGACTGGTTCGTCGTGACCGCATTTATTCCTTTTACTCTACTGTCTCTAGTCCTGTTTGCTCTGTGTGATTTAAACCTAAGATGATAGCGTGTCATTATTTTAATGCAAGCATACCATATTAATAAAAAGCAAAGCAAAAGAAGCAAACAAACATAAACAAGGAACCAACAAACAAAACAAAAGCATTTTTCCGGATTCATATATCATCCATGATATATCGGACAGTGTCCTACCTAATGTTGTAGGCCTTCCTGACCCTATGACCTTTGAACTGCACATATAGGGCTAGAAAACCGTCGCTATTTTAATGCCCAAGGTTTAGTAGTGCCTCTTACATTTCATTGAATTGTGTGATTTTTTTAAATTGATTTTGTAAAAAAATAAAATAAAAACTAGCATTACAATAAGTGTCCAGGAACAGAGACATTCAAGATACATATCTTTTTGCCACTGCCACATTTTGACAAAGATTGATACATGTATACTGAACGACGTGTGTAATATGGAAAAATTGCCCCCCCCCCTCTCCCCCCCCCCCCCCCCCCCCAATTTTCCATATTACACCCTTCAGTCGGGAGTGGGGGGGGGGGGGGGGGGGGGGGGGGGGGGGGGGGATTCGAGAAATTCGAATTTGAAAATACATTATTTTGCAAGTAGTGAGTTCATGACAAGACTGGTGAGCCATACAGGATGCGCTGTTTGTTTACATAATGGCAGGTGACCTCAGTTTATCATTAGACGATGACGGAGTAGCTTGCCTTCTCCCACATTAATAACCTTTTTGCTTATCTAAGATTCACACACATACATAGTAATAACTATAAGCAGATATTTTCAGTTGTTAAAAAATCTTATCAACTTATTCAGAGTCAAATACCACTGCTCACGACAAATTTATAAAGTACGGGTGTGGGGGGGGGGGGGGGGGGGGGAGAGACTTTAACCTTCAACCACTATCACAAGATAGATAGCTGTTTTCAGCTACAGTATTGTGATCGTGTCAGCTGAGTTACTCAGATCCAGATAAAACTATTCTTCATTAGTACATGCAATGCTCCAGAAGTAGGCCCAACCGGATACGGAAAACCTTTCGAGGTTACGCCCTCGAAAATGTCTGTGAATATGCTGCAAGATGACATTATTAAATACACATTCATTTTGTATTACAATATGTTGTGAAATAAACCATATCCATAATTATAGCACGATCATCTGCATGTCAGAAAATGATGTGTAAGGTGGATCTCCCACCCGTTCACAGACAAACAACGACGGGGTTGGGGTGAGCGTAAGGTTTCCACCCGTTGACAGACAAACAACGACGGGGTAGGGGTGAGCGTAAGGTTCCTACCCGTTGACAGACAAACAACGACGGGGTAGGGGTGAGCGTAAGGTTCCCACCCGTTGACAGACAAACAACGACGGGGTAGGGGTGAGCGTAAGGTTCCCACCCGTTGACAGACAAACAACGACGGTGTTGGGGTGAGCGTAAGGTTCCCACCCGTTGAAAAACGACGGGGTAGGGGTGAGCGTAAGGTTCCCACCCGTTAACAGACAAACAACGACGGTGTTGTGGTGAGCGTAAGGTTCCCACCCGTTGACAGACAAACAACGACGGGGTAGGGGTGAGCGTAAGGTTCCCACCCGTTGACAAACGACGGTGTAGGGTTGAGCGTAAGGTTCCCACCCGTTGACAGACAAACAACGACGGGGTAGGGGTGAGCGTAAGGTTCCCACCCGTTGACAGACAAACAACGACGGGTAGGGGTGAGCGTAAGGTTCCCACCCGTTGACAGACAAACAACGACGGGGTAGGGGTGAGCGTAAGGTTCCCACCCGTTGACAGACAAACAACGACGGGGTTGGGGTGAGCGTAAGGTTCCTACCCGTTGACAAACGACGGTGTAGGGGTGAGCGTAAGGTTCCCACCCGTTGACAGACAAACAACGACGGTGTTGGGGTGAGCGTATGGTTCCCACCCGTTGACAGACAAACAACGACGGTGTTGGGGTGAGCGTAAGGTTCCCACCCGTTGACAGACAAACAACGACGGTGTTGGGGTGAGCGTAAGGTTCCCACCCGTTGACAGACAAACAACGACGGGGTAGGGGTGAGCGTAAGGTTCCCACCCGTTGACAAACGACGGGGTAGGGGTGAGCGTAAGGTTCCCACACGTTGACAGACAAACAACGACGGGGTAGGGGTGAGCGTAAGGTTCCTACCCGTTGACAGACAAACAACGACGGTGTTGGGGTGAGCGTAAGGTTCCCACCCGTTGACAAACGACGGTGTAGGGGTGAGCGTTAGGTTCCCACCCGTTGACAGACAAACAACGACGGTGTTGGGGTGAGCGTAAGGTTCCCACCCGTTGACAGACAAACAACGACGGTGTTGGGGTGAGCGTAAGGTTCCCACCCGTTGACAGACAAACAACGACGGGTAGGGGTGAGCGTAAAGTTCCCACCCGTTGACAGACAAACAACGACGGGGTAGGGGTAAGCGTAAGGTTCCCACCCGTTGACAGACAAACAACGACGGGGTAGGGGTGAGCGTAAGGTTCCCACCCGTTGACAGACAAACAACGACGGGGTAGGGGTGAGCGTAAGGTTCCCACCCGTTGACAGACAAACAACGACGGGGTAGGGGTGAGCGTAAGGTTCCCACCCGTTGACAGACAATCAACGACGGGGTAGGGGTGAGCGTAAGGTTCCCACCCGTTGACAAACGACGGTGTAGGGGTGAGCGTAAGATTCCCATCCGTTGACAAACGACGGGGTAGGGGTGAGCGTAAGGTTCCCACCCGTTGACAGACAAACAACGACGGTGTAGGGGTGAGCGTAAGGTTCCCACCCGTTGACAAATGACGGGGTAGGGGTGAGCGTAAGGTTCCCACCCGTTGACAGACAACGACGGGGTAGGGGTGAGCGTAAGGTTCCCACCCGTTGACAAACGACGGTGTAGGGGTGAGCGTAAGGTTCCCACCCGTTGACAAACGACGATGTAGGTTGAGCGCAAGGTTCCCACCCGTTGACAAACGACGATGTAGGGGTGAGCGCAAGGTTCGCACCCGTTGACAGACAAACGACGACCGGGCTAGGGGTGAGTAGTGCGAGTTCACGTTGCGAAAGTCCAACGGAAGCCGTTCAGACTGGACCTAGCGATGTCATCCGGAAATCATGACACAGTAAGAGGTCTGTTTCCAGACGAGAACTCAAAAGATCACGAAACGCACAGAAGAAAATGCTTGCCAGTTTCTTTAGAAAATCGGGCCATGTGGCCACTGTTGCTGTTGAGGACAGACATACAGACAGTCACATCGGGCCATGTGGCCACCGTTGCTGTTGAGGACAGACATACAGACAGTCACATCGGGCCATGTGGCCACCGTTGCTGTTGAGGACAGACATACAGACAGTCACATCGGGCCATGTGGCCACCGTTGCTGTTGAGGACAGACATACAGACAGTCACATCGGGCCATGTGGCCACCGTTGCTGTTGAGGACAGACATTTCAGACAGGTCCGCGCATCACTATCTCTCGAAGGGCTTCGAAGTTTGGTAGCAGTACTGCCCAAAGACGGGACTTAAAATCTTAAATGATTTGCTTGGTTGCCGACATGTTACTTTTTTTTTTTTACCAGCTCTACGACTGACAAAGCACTTTATGTTTGGGAGTTTGTTGTGGGCAATGAACGACTTTAACCAAAATGAATGAAGATATGTGCCAGTCTTACTGTTTTGACATCAACAGTAATCGCAGTTACATTCTGAAGGAAGCACAGATAATTAAAATAATTTCGGCTTATGACACCGGGCTGATTTCTTGTTGTAATACTAATTTTGGATTGCCCAAGGTTTTCATGCCACTGTAAGGAATAGAAATTAAGCACAAGTCAGGGCCTGTTCCCCCACCGCCGCCACTAAAAAATACCTAGTGTGACCGCTCCTTATAATTTCTGTCATGTATAGTTCTGTAAAATCTTACTTGCATTGTTTTTGTAGCCTATTCATGTTTTTCATTATTCTTGCTGTTGGTTTTTGTATCTCCTAGGCAACGATGCACGCAGACGGAAGCCATTGGTCAGGTCGAGTCACAAAATAGGTTAAAGAATCACGGTGAACTCATTGCCTTGGAGTTCACCGTTCATGCGTGAGTTGACGGTGACTGAGCCGGCGTGTTGTGCGACACAGAAGACACCAAACTATATCGGAAGTTAACAGTCGTTGACTCAGCCACCACCTCCACCGCCTGACTGGAGTGACACTGAGAAATGCCAGATGCTGGAGGGGAAGAAACGCAGACACCAACTTTGCCGTTTTGCAACACGGCGAGCGTGAATGAATGAATGAAAATGTATATATGGTGCATAAAAACTTCCACACAAAATGCTGCGTTTCAAGTTCACAGCGCCAGATACACACAGTGCATACATGCAGGTTCTCACAAGCTAAAACTACCCAAATGCATTCATACCAGTAAAGTACAAACAGCCACTCCCCCCCCCCCCCCCCCGCCCGCCTCCCCCAGCGAAAGTGTAACACCGCAGACTCAGTACTGTACCCGCCAGGCGGCCGGGGAATCAGTGTGTGTGTAGTATCGTATCACGTGTGTGTGTGTGTGTGTCAGTGTGGTATCGTCTCACGTCACTGTGTATGTGTGTGTGTGTAGTATCGTATCACGTGTGTGTGTGTGTGTGTGTGGTATCGTCTCACGTGTGTATGTGTGTGTGTGTGGTATCGTATCACGTGTGTGTGTCAGTGCCGACCGCGGGACCCGTGAGATGGGTAGAAGGAGGTGGTGCTGGCTGGGCCCCCGGCTAGTCGGCCCAGCGAGTGGGGCGTTTAGCCACTCCCCTCGCTTCGTGACTGACAGTTGCGCGCGCCATTGTCGTTGACGAGAGTGTGAGCTGAGGTTGGAGGTGTGCACTGAGCTTTCTAGCTCAGTGGTGATGCGTCAGCACGAGCTGGAGCTGGCAACGCCCACAGGCCTGTCGCTCACTGTGCGTGCCGTGCGGAGCGGTGTGGATGTGGCAGTCCCACGGACCTAGGGGCAGTCCGGCCGTGTTGGACTCGGACAGTTGCAATTCGTTGCCACTCAGCAGCTAACAAACTAATAAAGCGCACTTCACGGAATTCCAAAAACCGATCTGTTTTTTGTTTTTGTTCGACACATTGACACACACATGGTGAGGAAACTGCCCCTCTCGTTGAGATCACCCAGTATGTGAATTGTGATGCTTTGTTGCGGCATATTTTGTCGCCGGTCATATCGGCGGCGACAATAATTGTGTGTGTGTGTGTGTGTGTGTGTGTGTGTGTGTGTGTGTGTGTAGTGAGGGGTTAAGAAGAGTGTACTGTCATATCACGAGTTAATTTCTGTGTGGGAGGGGAGGGGGGAGGAGGAGAGAGTATTGTCACATCACGAGTTGCAGTCAGTGCACGTGTGTGTGTGTGTGTGTGTGTGTGTGTGTGTGTGTGTGTGTGTGTGTGTGTGTGTGTGTGTGTGTGTTGTGTGTGTCTGTGTCTGTGTCTGTGTGTCTGTAGAGAGAGAGAGAGAGAGAGAGAGAGAGAGAGAGAGAGGGAGAGAGAGAGATTGATTGATTGATTGTACTTTAATTACGCAAGGATAAAGGTTTAGGCACGAATGCCTGTTGGGCAACCTGTCCTTGAAACAGTTACAAAGATTTAAACACATATATGTATAGACATATGATCATTGGAGAAAAATCAATGTCAATCGATAATTATGAATAATACAAAACAGTAATAAATCAATTCATAATAACAATGGGAGATTATACATGCATGTATAGACACATTAGAAACCAAGAAATTGATTTGTGTGTGTGTGTGTGTGTCGGGGGGGGGGGGGGGGGGGGGGGGGGATACAACAAACTGCTTCTGAACCATTTGTGGAACTGTGTTTTGAAGTTGATAAGTGAATTGCATGACTTTATTTGAGTTGGGATAGTATTCCATAGGGATGCTCCTGAAAATGAGAAGCTGGTTTTAAAAAGGTATATTTTAGGTTTGGGCAGAGTTATAAATCGAAATGTGGCGCGAGTGTTGGAACAGATAAAAAGCTGTTTAAGATACGGAGACGCAAGAAT
This sequence comes from Alviniconcha marisindica, assembly GCA_018857735.1. NCBI lineage: Eukaryota > Metazoa > Mollusca > Gastropoda > Provannidae > Alviniconcha > Alviniconcha marisindica. The sequence continues at coordinate 88,128 of JABMCL010002768.1, read as the reverse complement.
TTTGTATGCTTTGAATAATAACACTGTCTTATTGAACATAAGCTTTTCTTTGAGCGGAAGTAGTCCCAAGTACCGTAGCTTTGTATCGGTTGTTAAAAAAAATAAAATCAGATGTCATCAATTTTGCAGCTCTTCTGTAAAGAGTATTATAAGACAGTTGATACATATGTTAGGTGAGGAAAAATATGAGCATGGTAAAATAGTTTGCGCTTAGGAGTGTCCACAAAGTGTCTGAGCTGTGACAACAGATAAAGATTTTTTGAAACTGTTTTACATGTGCCAGTAATGTGTGGTCGCCAGCTAAATTCGTCATCAATAATAACGCCAAGGTGCCGGTACTCATGAACTTGTTAGGTATGAGTGTCATTAAGACTAAGATTAAGGTGAAGCGGGCGAAGCTGATGTTTTTGCCTAGTAGCAAGTAGCATACTTTTTGTTTTTGCAGGATGTAAACTCATGGCATTATGGTCGCACCAGTCAGATGCTTCATTTATGCTTCTCTGTAGTTCCCTTTGAACAGTGTCTGTATCTTTACTGATCAGACATATTTAGTGAAGTATCATCCGCAAACATGTCACAATTAACTTTATTGCCAGTAATATGCAGATGAAAAAAGGGATTAAAAAAAATAGAACCGGTACTAGAATAGATCCTTGAGGAATTCCACAACGAACAATGCCTTCATTAGAGTATTCACCGTTAACACAAACACTTTGTGATCTTAGCTAGCTCCAGATAAGATTTAAATAATGAGATAAATGGGGAGTTTGCTGTATATAAGAATAATTTCTTAAGTAGAATATTATGATTAACAAGATCAAAAGCTTTTTTTAGGTCAAGAAAAAAACAGCCCCAACAATCTCAGAGTTGTTTATGGCAGAAGCTAATGCTGTGTGGTATGAGTGTTGAGGACGAAAACCTGATTGTGACTGGCACAATAGATTGTGTTCATTAAGGAAATTCAGTAAGTGTTTATGTGTATGTCTTTCTATTGGTTTTGAAAACAGGGAGAGAGAGAGAGAGAGAGAGAGAGAGAGAGAGAGAGAGAGAGAGAGAGAGAGAGAGAGAGAGGAGAGAGAGAGAGAGGAGGGGGTAGGGGGTGGGAGAGGATAAGGAGAGTGTATTGTCAGGACTTAACGAATTGTAATCTATATGTGTGTTTGGGGGGGGGGGGGGGGGGGGGTAGTTATAAGTCAATAAGAAGTTATGGGGGTGGTGTTGGTCAAGGGTAGGGAGAGGGTAGGGAAAGTATATTGTCACGACTTTTACTGTGCGTGTGAGGGGTGGGAGGGGGGGGGGGGGGAGGGGGTATAAATCAATAAATGTGTTATGGATGGGGAGAGGGTGCACTCTCATTGTCACAGGGTACGGAGAGTGCACTGTTACGACTGTAGGAGATGGTAAGGAGAGTGCATTATCATGACTGTAGGAGAGGGTAAGGAGAGTGCATTGTCACGACTGTAGGAGAGGGTAAGGAGAGTGCATTTTCACGACTGTAGGAGAGGGTAAGGAGAGTGCATTGTCACGACTGTAGGAGAGGGTAAGGAGAGTGCATTATCATGACTGTAGGAGAGGGTAAGGAGAGTGCATTGTCACGACTGTAGGAGAGGGTAAGGGGAGTGCATTGTCACGTGGAGGGAGGGGGGGAGTGGGTATAAGTCAATAAATGTGTTATGGATGGGGAGAGGGTGCATTCTCATTGTCACAGGGTACGGAGAGTGCACTGTTACGACTGTAGGAGAGGGTAAGGAGAGTGCATTGTCACGACTGTAGGAGAGGGTAAGGAGAGTGCATTATCACGACTGTAGGAGAGGGTACAGAGAGTACATTGTCACGACTGTAGGAGAGGGTAAGGAGAGTGCATTGTCACGACTGTAGGAGAGGGTAAGGGGAGTGCATTGTCACGACTGTGGGAAAGTGTAAGGAGAGTGCATTGTCACGACTGTAGGAGATGGTAAGGAGAGTGCACTGTCACGGATAGCTCACGATTAATAGAATCATTTGTTCTCTGGCGGAAAACATGCCGTCCTAGGGAAGAATGGAATTGTCTCGTTTCAGTGGCGGAAACCGGCTTACTGAGTATGGCCGATAGACCTACGGATTGTGTTGGTTGTGATTTGGCCCATAGACCTACGGATTTTGTTGATTGTGATTTGGCCGATAGACCTACAGATTTTGTTGGTTGTGATTTGGCCGACAGACCTACGGATTTTGTTGGTTGTGATTTGGCCGATAGACCTACGGATTGTGTTGGTTGTGATTGGCCGATAGACCTACGGATTTTGTTGCTTGTGATTGGCCGATAGACCTACGGATTGTGTTGGTTGTGATTTTCGTGCCAGCGTCACTGTTCACTGCGTGTCACAAGCAGGTGACGTAACACCGAAGTGGCCGACGTGCGGTGCTGCGCGTGGGGGTCGCAAGAAAATAACATTCTACCAATCGAGATCTTACCAGTCGAGATTTTACTAATTGGGATTCTACCAAATATGTGCTCCCGACTGTAGCGGCTGTGCGACTTACAACCTTTGTTCGACTCTGTGTGTGTGTGTGTGTGTGTGTGTGTGTGTGTGTGTGTGTGTGTGTGTGTGTGTGTGTGTGTATGTGTGTGTGTGTGTGTGTGTGGAGGGCCAGGAGGAAGGGGGACTAATGGATAGGACTGTACTGTCACGACTGTGCGAGTTGTAATATGTATGGAGGGGAAGGGGGCACTAACGGGTGGGGAGAGAGTGGGGAGAGTAATACGTGTGTGTGTGTGGAGAGGGGGGGGAAGGGCGTGTGTGTGGGGGTGTGTGGGGGGGGGGGGGGTCAAGGAGGGGGGCGATCGGTGGAAATGTGTGCGGGGGTTGGGGGGTGGCAGGAAAGTAGGGGGGTGGGAATGTGAAAGGGAGGTGCAGGTGGTGGTGGGGGTGGGGGGGAGGGGGGGGGGGGGGGATTAGCACACACTGTCATGACAGTTTGACTTTTAATCTGTAAACACAGACGTCCCCTCAACGTCTTCATCTGATAACATCCCGCTTCCCCTAGCTGTCTTCATCTCATCGCCATTTCTACCCCCCACCCCCCCCCCCCCCCCCCCCGCCCCCAGTCCCTCCCCCTCTGTGTTTTCCTCCCCCTTCCCTCTCTTTCACTTCCTCCCGCCCCCCTCCCACCCCCCTCCCGGCACTGCATGGTGTTGATGTTGTGGCTGAAGGCGATAGCACCACCGCCGCCTCACCAACGACCCCCCACCACCCTCCTCCTCCCTCACATCTCTCTCGCTCTCTTATCCAGCTTTCTGGCTGCACGCGGCCGGTGGTGGTGCCGTTGTTGTGGCCGCGGGCGACGAGGCCTTCATCCTTCATCCCACCCCTGTAATTAACTTCAAGGTGCTTGGCCAATTAACGGGCACTGGCTACGCTCCACACTTCAAAAGGCGGCAGTGTTTGCGCATGACGCAGTCCTCGGCTTTCGGTCGCGTTTTTCTGCTCCACTTCTTCACGATGCCTAGTTGTTGGTGTTAGCTGCTCAACGCCTGCCCGCTATCCGTAACGTTACACACTGCTGGCTGCATCGTCTTGTGTCAGGTGTGTATAGCCTAACTGACCTACACCCTGTCTACATCCCTTTTATCAGCCTTGTGTCAGGCCTGTATAGGCTAACTGACCTACAATCAGCCTTGTTGCCAACTTTCCGCGGTCTTCAGGCTTCATAGAAATATTATAATCAATACAGCAACGCAACAATATTTTATCAACACGAGAAAGGAAATGAAGCTATCTGCCTTCCATGTCAGTTAAAACCTGAACACAAATCACCAGCCTCGCCAGCTCCCTGGTCAACCCGCTACCTTTTGTTACTATGGAACAGTCTACCCTACTCACCCCGACGCTGTTCTTCTACACCATCATTTAAATCGGACCTCAAGTCTTGTCTTATTCGGCTTTGAACACTGAATAGAGTGTCTGAACAGGCTTACGTTGAATGAAGTGTTATAGAGTACTTAGGATTTCATTTTGCGCATGACGCAACATGGGTCTGTATATCTCTGTCAACACCGTTGTTTTTGAATGCTGCGCTTCGGGTTCTAGTTAGGTGTAAGCGCTGTATAGTTAATGCTCTTTTACATCAATGCACATTTACATTCAATACACATACAGAACTCAGGAGCTGTGTGAAAGTCGAGGTGGCCGTCCTGGGCTCCCCGTCCCTGATAGTCCGTACGGTCTCTGTGGACAGAATGCAACACTGAACAAGCATACATATACACACCATCACACGCTTACTTTAAGTGAAAACAACAACAACAACAGCAAAAACAACAACAAAACACACATGTGGTGCACGCACGCACAGATACAGGCACATTTTACACCTTCCTCACAAATGTACGCATCATAATATTTATGAGTAACAGTGAAATAAGAACAAAATTATTTAAATCATAGCATAATAGTAATTATTATCATATCATTTATTTTGTTCATCACAGAAATTACATATGAGCGATACTTAATGATAAAACATGCATTTCAAATGCGCCGAATCCCTCCATAATACCTGTGTGAGGCTCAAAGCGATGCATGAAACATTACAACAATACACAGCCTAATTTAATAATGCTCTATATAGCTCACTATCCCTCACTCACTCCCGCATGCACACGCGCGAATACATGAAGCAGGCACTGAAAGAATTCGTCAGACTCAAAGGGCAGAGTAAGAACTTGTCACGTAATACGTGCATGAACATACCACAGAGTTAACTTGAATACATGCATGAACATACCCCTGAATTAACTTGTAATACATACATGAACATACCCCAGAATTAACCTGTAATATGTGCATGGGCATCCCCCTGACTTAACTTGAAATACATGCATGAACATACCCCAGAATTAACTTGTAATACGTGCCGAACATCCCCCTGAACTGACTTGTAATACATGTCGCATGAGCATCTCCGTGACTAACTTGTAATACGTGCTGAACATCCCCAAAAACTGACTTGTAATACATGCCGCATGAGCATCTCCCAAGAACTGACTTGTAATACATGTTCGGTTTTTAATTTTGTATGTACACCGGCCACTAAAAACAACTATCATAAATGACAAACTACAGCAGCACACGGAAGAATGAACTAAGTAGTTCAATCACCGAGGCACAAGTGAGTTGATATTGCGGCTGCAGAACCGCTTTGCATTCATGTTCACTAAGACAGTGTTCCGTCACTCCATCCTTCCCCCATGCCCTCTCTTTGCCTCTCTCAATGTTCAGCACGTGGAATAATCATGAGCTATTCCCGGAATCAGTCGTACTCCCGCCCGGCCCTTCTCCAGATGAGCCTGTCAGCATCCCCCCGCAGGGCACCCAGCGGTGCGGCGGGTGGAGGGACAAAACTGACGGCGCAGGGGGTGCCGAGCAGTGAACTCGGTCCAGCAAGGACACAGGCCATCCCGGTATGCGCGTGCACACACGCCGTCGCTGCACGTGGGCGCCCCGAGCGCGGGAAGCAGCGAGAGAAAGTGGGGGAGGGGCGGAGGTGGGGGGAGGGTGCAATTAGTCTTGTTGTCACACTCTCTTACTCACTTGTCCCCCCCTCTTTGTATCCGGTGTTGACGAACGGTCTTCCGTTGTCTAAGCGGGCATGCCCTCTTCGATGCGTCCGCTGTCGACTAAAGATCTTCCGTTGTGTAAACGGGTGGCATGACCCAGGCGTGATTGGCCTAGGGTAGGGCTGGCCGCGGGGTGGGGGAGCAAAGTTTGGCAGTTTCCTGAAGTAAAAGTCGGGTATAGTTGTTGAGTCATTACATCCTTCTTGCTCAGCTTGCTCAGGAAGCTCGCAAGCACTCCGAGGACAGGGAGATACTCCCTGCACACGACGGGGGGGGCGGAGGGGTTCAGACTAGAAAAATGTACATGGGAAAATGCAGCTGTATTTGCATATGACGTGTATGGAGGATTCCAGAGGAAAGAACCAACAGCGGCTGGGGCAGCTGATCTCGAGGATGGTCACAACAGCGTCCAGTTCAAGCTGCTGATGGACCTGCTGATGCAACATGGAGTCAGCCTAACACTGACCCAGTGGATTATAGGAGTGCCTCCGGAAAGAACTGGTTACGCAGCTTGGGAACTGGCGATCTACTCTTCATCTGCCTACAATGGGCCTACCACAAAGATCACTGCTCTCGCCGGTCCTTTTTAATGTATACACCAAAGGTCTGGCAGATCTGAACCAAAATGGATCCAGCAAGATTCTCACACTAGCAGATAATTGGCTCATATATATTCAAACAAAAAACAAAAAAAAAACAAAAAAACAAATCCCGACTGATGGTGTCACGACACCGGATCTCTCATCAGTCCAGACAAGACACAAACATAGTGGTGCACGATCCAAGCACACAAATGGTTCAAAGAACACTATTTATTAGGATAAAACACAACATGCCAATTTTCGGGGTAACCCCTTTATGAAGCTACAAAACAACACTTAACAGTTAAGGCTTTCCCCGTCCCAGTCTGCATCCCTTCGTGTCTTTTACGGCTACGTGGGGTGGGTTGTGGGGATTTTCAACGGCACTGAAGTATGCCACACTTCCCACCAGTGCAAATCAGACAGAAAGTGGAGCAGGTCAAAGCGTACTTCAGTGCCGTCGAAAATCCCCACAACCCGCTACACGAAGCCGTGAAAAACACAAAGGGATGCAGACTGGAACGGGGCAAGTCTTAGATGGGTCAAGCAGAGGACTCAATACTGCAAGTATGCCAGCTGACAGCTCAAGCGAACCAAGGAATGGGAAACGTACCAAACCAATTCCGTCGTCTCTACGAGACACTCCTGCCAGAAAACTTGGGAAAGCTCTGTCGAGAATGGCCAACAGGCAATTATTAATAATAATAATAATAATTTATTTATTTATTTATGGCGCCCTTCTCGTGAGAGCCCAGAGCGCTTACAGAGACATAAGGACACGTTCATTTCATCACACACACACACACACACACACACACACACACACACACACACACACACACACACACACAAGCACGCACGCACGCATGCACACATATACACTGTCTGTCTGTCTGTCTGTCTGTCTGTCTGTCTCTCTCTCTCTCTCACCACACACACACACACACACACACACACACACACACACACACACACACACACACACATCCTTTACTTCAGTTATTAATGACTCTTTTGACAGGCAGCAATCCCTCTGTATTCAAATCCGCCGTTGTCAGGCCTTGTTGGAAAACAAAAACAAAAACAAAACAAAACACAACAAAAAATTCTCTTGACACTGAAAATTTAAAGAACTATTGTACTGGCCTGTCTCCAACCTGCCGTTCCTTTCCAAGTTCACTGAAAAGATTGCCCTCCTTCAACTATCCCAACATCTTGATAGCAATAATCTCTTCTACACCCTTCAGTCTGCCTCAATCAATCAATCAATATTTTATTTCATGTCTGTTCGCATCGAGGTGATATTAGACAATAACAAAAAACAAAAACAAAAACAACAACAAACATATAATTATTATTTATACTAATTTCTCCACAGGACTATGAACAATCAACTTGACAATATTAGCGATAACATCAGTATTATACAAAATATCTCCTACATTGTTGTAAGCATTAGTCATATCCATGTTTCTGAAATAACTCTGTGGTAATAGGACATTCAAGCAGTATGTGTTTAACAGATATTTTTACAAACGCATGTCACATTCTGTGAATATTTAGTGTTCCATGAATTTAGACGTAATTTGTATTTCAGTCTGCCTACCGCCCAGACCATATCACTGAAACTTTGTCAGCCACACTTCTACTCCCTTCAGTCTGCCTACTGCCCAGATCATATCACTGAAACTTTGTCAGCCACACTTCTACTCCCTTGGTTTAAACAAAGTTTATTTACATTCATGAAAATATGGACAATCAAAATCATTGTATGAGCATTAAACAAGCTAGGCTTATAGTAAATGTTCACAAACATAATTTACTAATTAATTCATTTTGCAACAACGGGTATGTATGTTATATTAAACAACATGAAACAACGACAAAAATCAATCAGAAATCAAGAGAGAGAGAGCGAGAGAGAGAGAGAGAGAGAGAGAGAATGCTCTTATGCGCTGCCAGTAACTATTTATTTGAGTTTGTCATTCCATGGAAAAACGGCCGGACTGGGTGATGAAATCTTGGACAGCTTTATATATTAATGAGTTCATATTGTTTGATATGTTTGGATCCCCTTGCAGGAGGGTAGTAATGTTTAGCAAATTTGCAGGGAGTCTGAATATGGTGTTTTGACGTACGTGTGTAAAACGTGGGCAGTGTAGAATGTAGTGTTCAGATGTTTCTTTTCTTTCTCCACAATCACAAGAGCTATTTGTTAAGTGTCTGTTTAATAGGTCGTAATTTAGGTCGCTTATTCCAAGACGGAGTCTGCAATGTGTTATCTGTGCTTTTCGATTACCGTTGTAAAAGAAAGGCGGGGGATTTGTGTCATTTCTGGAGAGGAAGTGTTTAACTTGACTAATTGATTCTGTTCGCTGTATGTTTTCTGGTAAATTATTCCACAGTGTAGTTGTCGATGGGAAAAATTATTGCCTGTAAGTCTCAGTCTTATGTTTTGGTACCTGTCGTTGGAGTGGTCGTCGTCGATGGTATGGATTAGTTGAGGAAACAAGGGGGGGTAAATGTTCTTTCAAGTAAGTCGGGGTATTTTCTTGAACAATCTTGTGGTACATAATAATTTTGTGTCTGAAGCGTCTTTCTCGTAAAGTCGTAAACCCTGATTCAGTGTATAGTTTCTGGTGACTTGTTCCGCGAACAGCTCCTATAATGGTTCTTACTTGCATCGAGGTGTAGACTTTCCAGTTCTTCTGCTAATTTCAGACTACAATTATCCCAAATGACGTCGGCGTAATCTAACTGCGGTAATATAAAAGACCTATACATGGTTTCAAGAGCTTTTCTGCTAAGACGATATTTAAACGATCTTAGGCAAGCGACTTGACATCTACATTTTGCAATTAACATTTTAATATGACTCTCCCATTTACAGTTGTTTTGATAAATGATTCCTAAATGTTTATGGCTATGAGTGTCTTCTAAAATAGTCCTTCCAAAATTCAGTGATTGAAATTGGTGGTTTTTGTTCCTGGTTATGTTCATCAGTTGTCTTCCTTTCGTTAAACTCAATTTTCCATTTATTTGCCCATTGCGTTATTTTTTCAAGATCATTGTTTAGAATTTCAGCTCGGATGTGTGGATTTTCTAAGCACAAATACATACTAGTGTCATCTGCGAAAAGCTTAATAACTGATTCGATGTCTTCAACAATGTCATTTATGTAGATAAGGAACAGAAGAGGTCCTAGACTGAGCCCTGTGGGACACCTGCAGGTACAGTTAAGTAATCAGATCTGCTACCGTGGAGTACCACAGCCTGTTTACGTTCGGCCAAATAGTTTTCGAACCAATGAAGTAAAGTACCTCTAATTCCGATAGCTTGCAATTTCCGTAGTAAGCCTCGGTGCCATACTTTATCGAACGCTTTAGATATGTCAAAGAAAATTGCTTGAGTAGTTAATTCACTGTCAAATGACTTACAAAAGTCATCGTATATACTTAGTAACTGGTACACGGTTGAATCTTTTGGAGTGAATCCTGATTGTGACGGTGTTATTATTTGGTTTGCGTTTAAGTAATTAGACACATGGCGATGAACACATTTTTCTAGAGTTTTTCCTACGAAACTTAGCAAAGATATAGGACGGTAGTTAGTACACTGTTCTTTGTTACCCTTTTTATGAACTGGTGTAACGTGTGCTGTTTTCCAGACTGTGGGAAAAATTCCTTCATTAAGTGATCGATTGAAGAGAAAAGTTAATGGTTCAGATATGATTCCAGCGCTATTTAAAAAAAATTATATTATGTATTTGATCAGGGCCTGTCGCCTTTGCTGTGCTTAATTTTGTAAGAGTATTATTTACTTCTTCTACACTCAAATGTATTTGATTTATACTCGTTAATAGTTCTGGTACATCTGGAACATCATCGTTGTCTTCAATAGTTGATTGGTTGATGAAGAATTGGTTAAGTATAGTCGCCTTCTCTTTGTTAGTATAATAAGTAACTCCATCTTTTTCTAATGGTGGTATTACGTCTGGATCAGATGCTTTGTTGATCATGAATGACTTTACTAGTTTCCACCAGTTTTTGGTACCGAATGTCGCGCTGGAAGACGCACGATTGTCTAAATCCTGTAAATAATCTAATTTCCTTTTCCTTATGGCGTAGGTTAGATCGTTCCTGATTTGTCTAAAGCATTTCCACGACTGGTCGGTATTAAATATTTTAGCTTTTTTGTGTAGCTTATTTTTGTTTCTTATCATTTGTTTAATTTCTTCAGTTATCCATGGTTTGTCGCACTGCCGAACACTAATTGTTTTTACAGGCATACATTTTTTTGCCGTATTGTGTAAAGTGTCAGAAAAGAGTTGTGCTGCCTCTTCTATGCTATGTAGAGATACAATATCCATCCACCTAACATTAGAGAGCTCGTTAGATAGTTTTTCAACGTCGAGTTTTCTATAATCATAAATAGTACGTTTGAATGAAGGGCTATGCTTTATTTTATGAATTAATTTTACGCACGGCACTGAATGGTCACTACAGACTGGTGGAAGAACGTCAACATGACTAATTATGTCGGTACAAGAGGTGAGTACAAGATCTAGCAATGTGGCTGACGTTTCTGTAATGCGTGTGGGATGAGTTACTACTTGCTGTAGGTTATTGAAGTTGATAACATCTAGGAGCTGAGGAGACGGGTTACTTAAAAAGTTTGTGTTGAAATCCCCGAGCACTATGAATTTATGTGGAGTACTAGACACGTTTTTAATAGACTGGTCTATTAAGTCCCAATGGTCAGATTTTGAGTTTGGAGGTCTGTAAAAGGATCCTATTAGCAACTTATCTTGGCCAATCTTCGTCTCTATCCAGACTGCTTCTAGTTGGGGAATAGACAGGTCATGCTTCTCTTTACAAATGAGACTGTTCTTAACATAAATTGCCACTCCTCCGTGCGGATCGTCAGATCGGTCTTTACGTACCGGTGGATGATACCCATTGATTGAAATTTCTTCATTTTTAATATCTGCCGATAACCATGTCTCTGATATAGTAATGACATCATGATCTGTTACTTCACTGTCGAGTAAATCTAGTTTACGACGAAGACTACGGGCATTTATGTGAATTATTGATAACTCTTTGGGCTGTGCTCTGCAAGGGGGTCCTGGGTTGAGGTGAATGTCACCAGCGGTTTGAAGCAACAGCTGAATAATTATAAGCGGTAACACGGTAAAACAAAAGGATTTTATATCGGGGACTTGTTTGCGGGTATCTACATATGAATAATCAGGCGTAAACGTTTCAGAGGTCTCATTTCGGTCCTTGTATGTATGCAGGTCGTCGGACGCTTGATTATTATTTAACAACATGAATAGTATCAGTGCAACATTAATGCCTCTGCTACCTTCCAGATATAATACTAAAAACGGCCATATTTCTGAGGCAGAAATAAACGCTAGTTTAGAAACTGACAACTGGGCCGCCCTGTCATGGAATCCTCCCGCCCTAGCCCTATATAAAGAGATACCTATTGTCATTATGTAATGCCTTTCAAAGAAAGGTAAAATAGAAACACGGCCATGGGTGGAAGATTATACGTCATGCAACTGTGGCAGGAGAGCAAGATAGATAGAAAATGGGTGACAAAGGAAGTATAGATACAAAAACTGCTCAATTGACAGTATGAAGTAACACTTAGTAGCAACAACGACGAGGTATAACAAGGTGAAAAAAAAAGAGAAAAAAGAAACAGGTTACGATAAACACCATGGGTGATTATGTGTGGTTTTGCTCTCCCAGCCAAACAGTATTAATGACTTATTCTTCACAGCTACATTCTCTGCCAAACAATGGATGTGTCTAACCGAACCCTCCTCCGATATTTAAGTATCACGAAAGGTCAGTAAACATGAACTGGGGAAATGATTATAATAGTAAATAGCAGCTCCTTGCTTATATAACGACAGCGTTCATGTAGTTCATGACCTCGACCAGACTAAATTCATCAATGCGAAATATAAATGAAAAATCTAGAGACTTCACACCAATGTAGCGATAGATCACATTACGACAGTTGTTCGAAGGGTGCGCGTCAAAAAAGGAGCAAGACGACTGAGCGTCGGTAGCAGCGCTGTCTTAGTCATAGTGAACTCAGTTACACACACACGCTCGTTGGTCAACAAACAGTACTCGCCGAGCGGGAATACCACCATGAAAGTTCAACAGGTTTTCTAAATGAAGATGATTTTATAATGTTACAGCAATTTTCAAGCTGACAACGTTGCTAACAATACTTCAAAAAGCAACAACAAATACTCTCGTCACATGGGAATACAAGCGTGACATAAACAACTTCTAGCATAATTATAGTTACAGTTACAGTTATAGTTACGTATAGTAGCGGAAGTAAACTAAGTAAAGAGTTACTACAGCGGCTCTAAATATAGGAGTACATGTCTGCAACAAAGTCTCAGCAGCGCAAGTAATAGACATATGCACACCCACATTTGCATCAGTTCACTTATTAACGCATTTTAATAACATTAAAAATATATGGATTTTTTTTTCTCCCCTTCCCCTTTACCCCCTTTTCCCCCTCCTTTTCCTTTCTTCTCCCCCCGCTTTTTGTGTACTTTTTCTTTTCCTTTCCTTCCTCCTTTTCCCCTTTTTGGTATTCAGTAGTGTCACACTCGAACACACACACACACACACACACACACACACACCCCACAACGCACGCACGCACGCACGCACGCACGCACGCACGCACGCACGCACAACACACACACACACACACACACACACATTCTGAACCAGTGGCTATCAAAGCCTTCACACGGCAAAACAAGAAAGTATTGGATAATTGGAAAATGCAAACCTCGGAAACCAAAATTCACGTCTCGATGACCTTGGAGAACATTAATGCAACTTTAGACACAACAGCATCCTCCAAATGTCTCTAGAATCCAGTGAAATATGCAGTTTGCCGAGAGAGCTCACCGACTCACACTACGCATCCGCCATTGCCATCACGTGATCCTTCAGTCTGCCTACCGCCCAGATGATATCACTGAAACTTTGTCAGCCACATTTCTCTGCTCTTTCTACTTGACCTATCCGCCCTTTTTGACACTAATGACCACTCCATTTTACTCTCCAGATTCGGACCTGTGGGATTAGCCGGATTAGTGCAACACGCCACTATCTGTCCGAAGATGTCACCAAAAAGACAACAACTATTGTGAGCATTTTTTCTTTCAAGGCTAGAGTTATTGCAACTCGGTTTTAGCGAACTGTCCTAAGTATTTTCTTTCTAAACTCCAAAAGGTACAGAACAATCTGCAAGACTCATTTTCAGAACAGCCAGATCTGCCCAAATCACTCCTATGCTTCATTCTCTTCACTGGCTACCTACTGAGCAGAGGATCAAATACAAGTTGTCTTTGTTTTGCTTTAAGATAATTTCTCATCAGGCTCCCATCTAGCTTTCAGAACTTCTTCACCTTTACACTCCTTCCCGGCAGCTCCGCTGTTGTGTAGACATCCGAGTGTTCAGAATAGCATCCTTCCGAACAAAGTCCGGCGGTCATCGCTCTTTGGGAACCAGCTCCCTGTTTCTGTCCGTCATTCTACCTCTGTCAGTTCTTTCAAATCTTCCTTGAAAAACTTTCTCTTCTTAAAAAACACTTTCTTCAGTCCCATTGCCCTGATATACGACTGTGCGTGTGTGTGTGTGTGTGTGTGTGTGTGTGTGTGTGTGTGTGTGTGTGTGTGTGTGTGTGTGTGTGTGTGTGTGTGTGTGTGTGTGTGTGTGTGTGTGTGTGTGTGTGTGTGTGTGTGTGTGTGCATGCGTTCGTGTTGTATGCTTTGAATTCTGAAACTATGTGCATTAAAAGAATGTGTAAACGCTTAGGGCCTGTGACGGCTAGGCGCTCTAAGTATCCTCTGTTAATATATCTTCCCTGGCAGTCTTGTCTAACTGCCTTTTTCAACAGCCGGCCTAATCGCTCATGACTCTGTTTCCCCTCATACAAGATTGTCAATGTCTTTCTTCAGTAGTCGCTAAGTGTTTTTTTCGCAACAGTCTTCCATAATAATAATGGGGAATGTATAGAGCGATATCAGTGACACTAACCGAAAAAGAAAAGAAAAAAAGTATGGAAGAGACCAATAATTACACAGATTTGTTAGTTAGTTAGTTAGAGCTTTGAGCCCAGTCAAAATTACGCAGAGAAAAAGTCAATACCATAATGTAAAGTAAAAGAATACTTGAAACGTCAGTGCCATAATGTAAAGTAAAAGAATATTTAGAAAAATCAATGCAATAATGTAAAGTGAAAGAATACTTTAAAAGCGCCTACACCTTACGTGAGCCCGATGCACATAATGCAAAGCTATAGACCCGACAGATAAAGCCCAGCTAATTACATGAATATATACACTACAACACTTCATTTAACGTCTTTCTTGTCACTTTCAGTATACACAAACGCACGCGCGCGCATGCACACACACACACGCACACGCATGCACACACACACACACACACACACACACACACGCACACGCACGCACACACACACACACACACACACACACACACACACACACACACACACACACACACACACACACACACACGCATAAACACTTTCCATCAGTCTCCACACTTTGACACAGGCCTGATTTACACACACACACACACACACCCACACACACACACACACACACACACACACATACATATCTATCTATCTATCTATCTATCTATCTATCTATCTATCTATTATATATATATCTATATATATATATATATATATATATATATATATATATATATATATATATATATATATATATATATATATATAGGGGCGGAGATAGCACAGTTAGTAGAGCGTCCGATTGAAAAGCCCGGCGCAATACCGACGCGGGTTCGAATCCCCGGTGCGGCAAGGGATTTTCCATCCACACTCAGCTTCCAGAGTGGACTCTCTTACGGTGCCCGTACAGCCCCTGTGTGCAATCACATGCATCCACACCTGTGTGCACATCCCAAAACTGTCAGCCGTACCATTGTTTGGACAGACGAAAAGACTGCACATACCAATAGGAACGGGTAGCGCTGCTATACCTTACGAGGATAAGACGACCCGAATTTGCCCCAAGGGACAATAAAGTACTAAACAAAAAACAAACAAAAAACAAAAAAAGAAGTTTCCACACTTCTAAGAATGTTGGGATCAAGAGAGAGGTTCTCCATGAGAGGTTTGACACCGGCCTGTTTCAACGACTCTGTTAAAGATGGCCTGTTTCAACGACTCTGTTACATATGGCCTGTTTCAACGACTCTGTTACAGAACCATGAAGACATTTGACACCGACCTGTTTCAACGACTGTTACAGAACTATGAAAGACATTTGACACCGGCCTGTTTCAACGACTCTGTTAAAGATGGCCTGTTTCAACGACTCTGTTACAGATGGCCTGTTTCAACGACTCTGTTACAGAACCATGAAAGACATTTGACACCGGCCTGTTTCAACGACTCTGTTACAGATGGCCTGTTTCAACGACTCTGTTACAGAACCATGAAAGACATTTGACACCGGCCTGTTTCAACGACTCTGTTACAGATGGCCTGTTTCAACGACTCTGTTACAGAACCATGAAAGACATTTGACACCGGCCTGTTTCAAAGAATCTGTTACAGAACCATGAAAGACAGTCATTAATAATATCAATCAAAACCAGGGCAATCGAGATCACAGGTTTGGGGGACTGACATTCTCTGCATGATTACACAGATGTTTTTCTATAACAGTATGAATGCAAGTCAATAGAAAACCACAGAATAGGTTTTCACTGACAATAATCAGCGGGAGGAGAAATACAAGCATGCTGGTCAATGGCATCAGGGAGTCGAGCCAAAGAGGTCCGAAAACATAGCGGAAACTGGCCTAGGGGGCAGATGGGCGAAAAAGGAAAAAAATGTCGCGTTCCCCGCCAAGCTTCCTGTCAGCCGAAACCATTGCTTACATGATTTGGCCACCGCTACCGTGAAACTGCTGAAGCCGGTCTTGGCTTGAGCCACAAGCACGGTAAAGTGGTGTTGGACCGGAGGCCAACCACTGAGGCCCAACGCCTCTCCTTCCTCAAGGCACGTCACAGAGCTGTAGCACGAAGCGGACTTGCGCTGGATCATCTCGCGGCGTGTAGCCGGGCGTTAACGTCGAGGACAGTCCTCAGCGGACAGTTGAAGTCGTCGACTGTGGAGGGAGGCTGGCTACTGATCGTCAAAGTGATGTCTGTCTGGAACTGAGACTTGTCAATGCCGCGACGATTGTTTGTGGTCTGGACCACGGGACAGCACGGAGGCGGGTCGGCGACGTTCATGTAGCACACCACTGGCGGTTCCGGTTTGAGGACAGGGTGTGGCGTGGAGAGACAGATCGAAATATCTGCTCGTCCTTCTTGTAGATACGCGGATCAAGGGTGTGGCTCGACTATGAGCAGGAAACTACTGCCTGTGACAAGCCCAACAACTGAATAAGGTCAAGAACTCTAGCGGTAGTCGGATCAGCTGGCCGATCAAAGTGCACGTTGGGATCTCCCCCCAATTACGGTCCCGCCACCAAGAAGACTGCTATGTTCAAGGAGATCGGCAAATTCGGATAGGAACAGCGCAGCTGTGAACTTGGTTTTTCTGCCTGGGAAGGGGATGATACAAATAACGCTATGATAGATGAGTGTTCACCGGAGCATTGTGGGTAACATGGGCTAGTTGAAAGAAGACGTGAGAGAAAGGAAATGCTCTGGTCACCGTTGAGTTGTGGAGGATTGTGGAGGGAGGCGCCACCCTCGTCCCACGTGGTGTAGGCAGCAGGGGCCATGTCGACACACTTGCTTTTGTCGCCTGGACAACACAGCCATGTTTCTTCATCAGCACATCAATCGACTTGTTGCGCACCGGCCTTGAAAGGTGGTAAGTAAGTAAGTAACTTGATGTTTTACGCCCAGTCTTGAAAGTGGTAAGTAAGTAACTTGGTGTTTTAGACCAGTCTTGAAAGGTGGCAAGTAACATTTTTGTGGAACACAATGTATGAATAATATTGCGCACCAATCTTGAAAGGTGGTAAGTAAGTAAGTAACTTGATGTTTTACGCCCAGTCTTGAAAGTGGTAAGTAAGTAACTTGGTGTTTTAGACCAGTCTTGAAAGGTGGTAAGTAACTTGGTGTTTTAGACCAGTCTTGAAAGGTGGTAAGTAACTTAGTGTTTTAGACCAGTCTTGAAAGGTGGTAAGTAAGTAAGTAAGTTGGTGTTTTAGGCCCAGTCTTGACTGAAGGTAAGTAAGTAAGTAAGTAAGTAAGTTGGTGTTTTAGGCCCAGTCTTGACAGTAAGTAAGTAAGTAAGTAAGTAAGTAAGTAAGTAAGTAAGTAAGTAAGTAAGTAAGTAAGTAAGTAAGTAAGTAAGTTGGTGTTTTAGGCCCAGTCTTGGCTGTAAGTAAGTAAGTAAGTAAGTAAGTAAGTAAGTAAGTAAGTAAGTAAGTAAGTAAGTAAGTAAGTAAGTAAGTAAGTAAGTAAGTAAGTAAGTAAGTGTTTTAGGCCAGTCTTGAAAGGTGGTAAGTAAGCAATTAACTTGGTGTTTTAGGCCAGTCCTGAAAGTAAGTAAGTAAGTAAGTAAGCAAGCAAGCAAGCAAGCAAGCAAGCAAGCAAGCAAGCAAGCAACAAGCAAGTAGCTTGGTGTTTTAGGCCCAGTCTTGACTGTAAGTAAGTAAGTAAGTAAGTAAGTAAGTAAGTAAGTAAGTAAGTAAGTAAGTAAGTAAGTAAGTAAGTAAGTAAGTAAGTAAGTAAGTAAGTGTTTTAGGCCAGTCCTGAAAGGTGATAAGTAAGTAAGTAACTTGTGTTTTACGCCTAGTCTTGAAAGGCGGTAAAAGCAAAAAAATGTGTCTGCCCCTAGACATATAATTATTATGCCTCCTGACATTCGGTGACAGTATGAACGTCAATATTATTTTATTCAAATTCGAAATTGTTGGGGCCGCTCAGTCACGAAAAAAGAGCGGGTTATCTGCAATGATTTTTTTTCAGCGGTAGCCGTGGCTGCATTTGAAAAGCAAAGGGAAGGGACGCAAAACTTCAAGACATTCCCCCCCCCCCTCCCCCCCCCACTCATTAACAGCAATTTTTATTAACTCTGTCCTGGGCCTGGTCGCACAACATAATAATTATTCCAACAATGAGACACATTCCAGCTTTGCGCTCGACATAATTCGGCAATTGAGCAGGCGATTCAGACGATTCCGGAATTGAGCAGGCGATTCGGGCAATTCCGGAACTGAGCAGGAGATTCACGCGATTCCGGAATTGGTGCTCACTTTAGGAATTCTCACTTTCCGCTGCTCAGTTCCGGAATTGAGCGGATTCCAACTTTGCGCGGAACAGAGCTACTGACCTGAGAGTTCATGTCACTGGCACTTTCTGCTGACAACACACTGTCCCGTACTGAGCTCGGGCAGTGGAGGGTGTAGTTAATTCGTTGGTGCTGTGAGCCCAGTCAGCCATATAGCCAGTCAACCGCATAGCCAGTCAGCCACATAGAGTTGTATCAGGGCTAATGCCGAGCGGAGGGTGTAGGGCTGTGTGAGAGATGACTTCGACAAAATCACCAAGGCAAGCTTTGATTAGAAACCGTACTTCATTCTCCAATGGCCCAATACATCGTGCTAATTGTCCCTTAGAACGTCTGATGTTGTTTTTTAACTTGCGGGGTACAGGGCTTAAAAGAGAATTCTTCTTCTTCAAAGAACCCGTTAATTGCTGTCTTTTATTACATCTTCTCTCCGCGAACCACTGATGTGCTAACCTACCCCACTGCACTATCCACCTCATCGTTTTGAGCGTCAAGGTTTTTGATGCTCAGAGAACTTGTGCACTCTGTTATTGTCAGTCGATATACTTTATGAACAAAACATGTTTAAGCCATCAGACTATAACATGTGCATGCAAATATGCATAGCATCATTTCTGTGGTTATACGCACGAGAAACATCAACAGGCGTTTTAATGAAAAAAACATTTACATGTTCGTCTAACATGATTATCATGCGATGAGTGAAAAATGTCTAAACCCGGCACGTTGAGTTGAAGCAAAGGAACACCATCGTGTGGCTCTGACGATATTTTTCTGCCCGTGCGACTCGAGGAGCCGGGCAAAATGAACCCCCCTCTCCAACTCACTACCGTGAAATGTGAAATTAACAGCCCACTCAAAAACTGATTGCCTGCAGTGAAAGACAAGCCAGTGATAAAGAATGCGGGCAGTGTCTTTTCACCCAGCCAGCCCTGTGGACTGTTGAGGGTTAACGCAGGCAAGTGGTCTCAAGCAAGCCACCTCATACCACGTGGGGGCGGGCAGCCATGAACAATATGGGCCAATTCTCTTCCACCGATCACTGACTCTCGTGCCAATAGCCTAACCGTATTAACAGCCACCCCAGTCACTGGCCCCGACACCGAGAAAGCCAATAGGTGCGCGTGTCGACACTGACTCATACGTTGTTTAACTGGTGATGTTGTGTTCTCCCACGTGATGTCACACTCCCTGAAAAACACTGTCTGAGAGAGGGGGGCACACAGAGAGGGAAAGAGAGGGAGGGAGGGCAAGAGGAGAAAGGGGGGGGGGGGGGGCACACAGAGAGGGAAAGAGAGGGAGGGAGGGCACAGAGGAGAATGGGGGCACACAGAGAGGGAAAGAGAGGAGGAAGGAACAGAGGAAAAAGGGGGGGGGGGGGCACACAGAGAGGGAAGAGAGGAGGGAGGGGCACAGAGGAAAGGGGGGGGGCACACAGAGAGGAAAGAGAGGGAGAAGGACGAGGAGAAGGGGGGGCACACAGAGAGGGAAAGAGTGGGAGGGAGGGCACAGAGGAGAAGGGGGGGGGGGCACAGAGACGGAAGAGAGGAGGGAGGGCACAGAGGAAAGGGGGGAGGAGGGAAGAGAGGGAGGGAGGGGCACAGAGGAGAAAGGGGGGGGGGGGGCACAAGAGAGGAAAGAGAGGAGGGAGGGAGGGCACAGAGGAGAAGGGGGAACGAGGGAAAGAGAGGGAAGAGGGCACGAGGAAAAGGGGGGGCACACAGAGAGGGAAGAGAGGAAGGGAGGCACAGAGGAAAAGGGAGGAGGGCACACAGAGGGGAAAGAGAGGGAGGGAGGGGCACAGAGGAAAAGGGGGGGCACACAGAGAGGGAAGAGAGGGAGGGAACAGAGAAAAGTGGGGGGGGAGGGAGGGGGGAAACAGAGGAAAAGGGGGAAGAGGCACACAGGGAAAGGGGGCAACAGAGGGGAGAGAGGGACAGAGGGGAGGGAAGGGGCACACAAGAGGGAGAAGGGGAGGCACACAGAGAGGGAGAGAGAGGGAGGGGCACACACAGGGAAGTGGGGCACACACAGAGGGGAGAGGAGGGAGGGCCAAGAGGGGGGGGGGCACACAGAGAGGGAGAGGAGAGGGCACAAGGAGGGGCAACAGAGAGGGAGAGAGAGGGGGGCACACAAGGAAAGGGACAAGGAGGGGAGGAGGGAGCACACAGGGGGAGGGCACACAGAGAGGGAAGGGCAACAGGGGAGGGGGGGGGGCACACAGAGAGGGGGGCCGAGGGGAGAGAGCACAAGGGGAGGGGGGGGGCACAGAGGAGAGAGAGGCACAAGAGAGGAGAGAAGCACACAGAGGGAGAGAGAGGGAGCGAGGGGCACACAGAGAGGGAGAGGGAGGGGCACACACAGGGAGATAGATGGAGTGAGGGGCACACAGAGAAGGAGAGAGGGGGCTCACAGAGAGGGAAGAGAGGGAGCGAGGGGCACACAGAGAGGAAGAGAGAGGGGCACAGAGAGGAGAGAGAGGCACACAGAGAGGGAGAGAGAGGCACAGAGAAGAGGAGAGAGAGAGAGAGGAGAGAGAGGCACAGAGAAGAGGAGAGAGAGAGAGAGGACACACTGAGAGAGAGAGGCACACACAGAGGGAGAGAGAGGCACAGATAGGAGGATAAAGAGGCACATAGAGAGGGAGAGAGAGGCATACAGAGAGGGCACAGAGGGCGCGAGAGGGGCACACAGGGAGAGAGAGGCACACAGAGAGGGAGAGAGGCATACGGAGAGGGAAAGAGGCACACAGAGAGGGAGAGAGGCACACGGAGAGCGCACAGAGGGCGCGAGAGGGGCACACAGGGAGAGAGAGGCACACAGGGAGAGAGAGGCACACAGGGAGAGCCGGGCACACAGGGAGAGAGGGGCACACAGGGAGAGCGGGGCACACAGGGAGAGAGGGGCACACAGGGAGAGAGAGGCACACAGGGAGAGAGGGGCACACAGGGAGAGCGGGGCACACAGGGAGAGAGG
The DNA here is from genome assembly GCA_018857735.1 of Alviniconcha marisindica. Taxonomy (NCBI): domain Eukaryota; kingdom Metazoa; phylum Mollusca; class Gastropoda; family Provannidae; genus Alviniconcha; species Alviniconcha marisindica. The sequence goes on along the minus strand of JABMCL010002768.1, from coordinate 66,596 downwards.
GGCACACAGGAAGAGAGGGGCACACAGGGAGAGAGAGAGGCACACAGAGAGGGAGAGAGGCACACGGAGAGGAAGAGAGAGGTATACAGAAAGGGAGAGAGGCATACGGAGAAGGAGGGAGACGTACACAGAGAGGGAGAGAGGCATACGGAGAGGGAGAGAGAGGCATACAGAGAGGGAGAGAGGCATACGGAGAGGGAGAGAGGCATACGGAGAGGGGGAGAGAGGTACACAGAGAGGGAGAGAGAGGCATACGGAGAGGGCGAGAGAGTGGCACACAGAGAGGAAAAGACAGGAGGTAGGGGCAAAGATGTCTAAAAATGCCACAAAATTGTCTCTGCCTTTGTTTTTTCACGCCTAGTCTACTGCAATTCCATCCTCGATCCTGTCTAGCGTCCTCAGTGTCTGTCAAACAAACTATAAAAAGTTCAAAACAAAACAAAACAACGGTGCACATCTTGTCCTAAGAGTTCCCCAAACTGACCATAATTATGTCTCCCCATCTTGCGTCTCTCCGGTACAAGCTCGCTTCTTTGTGCTACCACTGCCTCAATTCGACCGCTCCTGTCTCCTGGACCGAACTCCTTAAAGTTTGCAAACCAACCCCCAGCTAGGCTCTTCTTCTGATACTTCCATTCTTTGTCTTGATTCCCTCTGTGCGCACGCACTCGATTGGTCATAGATCTTTGCCTTACGTCCGTCCGTCCCTTTGGAACAGTCTCCGTTGCAAAGTTAGGTCGCCAGACATACTCATGTATTTCAAATCATCTAAGAAATCTCACCTCTTCAAGCTGTCCTACTGTGTGTGTGTGTGTGTGTGTGTGTGTGTGTGTGTGTGTGTGTGTGTGTGTGTGTGTGTGTGTGCGTGTATGTCCGTGTATGTGCGTGCGTGCGTGCGTGCGTGCGTGCGAGCGCGCCACGCTCGGGCTCTTGACTATTTTGGTTCTTTGCTTATTAATGGGCCATGTGTTTCATTTTGGAGAAATAGCACATAAAAATTCATTATTATTTTTTAGAATGAGAAGAAATGGTGTGGTAATAAACAGTTCTTCGTTACTTGTCGTCAGTAACGATAGAATAATAATAATGTACATTTATCATGCGCTCATCAACGCCCTGAGCACTCACATGATAGATATTAACCTATTAATATGATATTCTATACACATGTAGAGAACAGTCCTACCAAAACGATTTACATAAAGTATTATACGGAAACACACTGCAGACACACACACACACAACAACAAACAATAACACAACACACCACACACACACACACACACACACACACACACACACACACACACACACACACACACACACACACCACACACACCACACCACACCACACACAGACACACACACACACACATTCACACACACACACACACACACACACACACACCACACTCACACACACACACACACCACACACACCACACTACACCACACACACACACGCACACACACACACACGCAATGACTGTAGCAGAAACTGGGTATTGATATTAGTTTGGGTGAAAATACAGCAAGAAGAGGAAGGTTTCCAGTTTGGCTTGAAAAGATGGCAGGGTTTAATAGTGTCTAAGGTCTTGTGGGAGTGAATTCCAAATGTGGGGTTCAAAGCAAGAGAAGGTGCAAAAGCCATGAGTCTTGCGTTTGTATTGCTGGACTTTCAGCATGCGGGTGTCAGAAGAAGAGCGTAGTGTACGAGACGAGTGCAGACATGCAGCACTTTATACTTAGTACGTTATAAAATGGAAAGCTGGTTGAGTGGTGGCGGCGGGGTGCCAAGAGAACGAGTCTTGTAGCAAAGTTTTGAATTTTCTGGAGAAGCTGGATGACAGAATTAGGTGGACCCATGAGGAGACAGTTGCAGTAGTCAAGCCGTGAGAGGCTATAGGAAGTAGGAGTCTTGGCTGCGTCTTCAGTGAGAAACCGGCGGTTTGACAGGTTTTATGACGTGCTTCTTCATGGATAGTTTTGAGTCAAGAATGAACCTTCCTGGCAGAAAGTTCCTGGCAGAATAAGAGAAGGGAATGTTGTGAGAGCCAAGAGTAATCGAATCAGTGAGGGAAACGGTGGGAGGTTTCAAGGAAGACGAAAAGGAAAAAGACGAGCTTCTGTTTTGTCGTCGTTCAGTTTGAGCTGATTTTCGGTCATCCATGTTTTTATGTCATCTGTATATGCATTGAGTTCTTTGGTGAGGTTGGTCACTTCACAGTGAGGAATGGATTTCTGGAGTTTATCGTCAATAAAAGAGGGGTGATAGGTATTTTGTCTGTTGGGTTGAATTTGATGAGTTCTACTTTTCTTACTTGTTGAAAAATGCCTGACCTGTGAGTGCATTTGTTGACGCGTGTAACTGGTAGGGTTGACTGTTTCGGATGCGTGTGTACTCCACAGACTCAGTGATAAAATACTCGGTGTTTTACAATATATGTGTACTTATGTTTATGTATTATACTGTGTGTTATTTTACTGGTCTCTTTTATGCAGTCGTAAGGCAGATTTCTATGTTATTGATAGACAATAAAGATTCTTATTTCTGTAAAAAGAAAAGTCTTATTTACTTGTAGTCAGTTGTTGTTGATTGCTTTTGTATAGCGCTCGAGCAGACTCACTGCGCTCGGATGTGATTCTACGTGACCTTGACCATGTTGCTTTACGTCCACAGAAGCGAGGTTGCTTATTAGGGACGGGGACAGGGGGGGGGGGGGGGGGGGGAAGAGGACGAAAGAATGAAGGCTCGACCGCGAATACCGCCCGAAAAAGACCGGAGAGATCGTGGACCGCCGCCAGAACAATGGAAGTGTTAAGGCGGTGTCCCTTCGCCATTGCGCAGCGACTAGTGCACAGCGCAATTGCTGTTTCAACTGCCGTGCTGGGCAGAGTCACAAGGACAATGTCCGTTGCACTGCTGTTGAGGAACAACTCGAGCAACTCGAAGCGAAAGAAGTCCAACTTTCGCAGCCCAGTTCCACCTCCCTGCTCATGATCTCTTCTAGGCTAACTTGAGGGTCCAGCTCCACCTCCCTGCTCATGATCTCTTCTAGGCTAACTTGAGGGTCCAGCTCCACCTCCCTGCTCATGATCTCTTCTAGGCTAACTTGAGGGTCCAGCTCCACCTCCCTGCTCATGATATCCTCTAGGCTAACTTGAGGGTCCAGCTCCACCTCCTTCCTCTTGATCTCGCGTGGAACCCTGTGGATGATTCTACATGAGTGACTAGCTTTTTAAAGCGCGTTTTTCGAATATTCACCAAGTGGTGTACTTACAGCGCTGACATGGCTGGTACAATGGGGAACTGCTGCAGTCTCGGCGCGTTCTGTAAACACCATACGACCATGCGCCATGTCACTTCATGCAAACCGCCACATACTTAAGGTGCATGCATGTTTAGCTGTAACCAGCCACCTGCACTTTTGGCAGGATGGCCGGGAACTGTTACGTGCGACAGCGGTAGCACGGGGATGGAACGGATACCGAAATAACAATCAGCGCAGAATTCGAGTCTGGAGAAGAAAATTATCCCGCCGCTCCGGCAGGGATTGGAACCCGCGACCTTTCGATCACCAGATCCGGCGCTCCGGCTAACCACTGAGCTATCCCCGCTCCACATCAGTAACGATGGGATAAGTTACTGAAATGACTTATCGTCAGTAATGATGGGATAAGTTACTGAAGTGACTTATCGTCAGTAATGGAGGGGTGATAAAAGGTTATTAGTTACTTCTTGTCAGTAACGATGGGATAAGTTACTGAAATGACTTATTGTCAATAACGGAGGAGCAATAAAAGGTTATTAGTTACTTGTTGTTAGTAACGATGGGATAAGTTACTGAAGTGACTTATCGTCAGTAAAGGAGGGATGATAAAAGGTTATTAGTTACCTGTTGTCAGTAGCGATGGGATAAGTTACTGAAGTTATTGCCAGTAACGTAGGGGTGATAAAAGTTCGTAGTTAATTATTGTGAGTAATTGTGGGGTGACAACAAGTTTCTTAAGTGACTTATCGTCAGTAACGGTAGGTAGGTATGTAACTTGGTGCTTTACGCCCAGTCAACCAGTGTGGTTATAACAGGGCGGCGTCAGTAAAGGATGGGTGATAAAAGTACTGAAGTGACTTATCGTCAGTAAAGGATGGGTGATAAAAGTACTGAAGTGACTTATCGTCAGTAAAGGATGGGTGATAAAAGTACTGAAGTGACTTATCGCCAGTAAACGAGGGATGATAAAAGTACTGAAGTGACTTATCGTCAGTAAACGAGGGATGATAAAAGTACTGAAATGACTTATCGTCAGTAAAGGATGGGTGATAAAAGTACTGTAGTTACTTATCGTCAGTAAACGAGGGATGATAAAAGTACTGAAATGACTTATTGTCAATAAAGGATGGGTGATAAAAGTACTGAAGTGACTTATCGTCAGTAAAGGAGGGATGACAAAAAGTTCCTATTGATTATTATCAGTAACTATGGGATGAAAACAAGTTACTGAAGTGACTTATCGTCAGTAAAGGAAGAGTGATAAAAGTACTGTAGTTACTTGTCGTCAGTAACGATGGGATAACTTACTGAGTGAAGTTACTTGTCGTCTGTATATGAGGGGTGATAAAAAGTACTTAGTTCATTATTATCAGTTACTGTGGGATGACAAGAAGTTTCTCAAGTGACTTATCGTCTGTAAATAAAGGGTGATAAAAAGTTCTTAGTTAATTATTATCAGTTACTGTGGGATGACAAGTTTCTGAAGTTACTTATTATCAGTAAATGAGGGGTGATAAAAGGTTCTTAGTTAATTATTATCAGTTACTGTAGGATGACAACAAGTTTGAGTGACTTATCGTCTGTAAATAAGGGGTGATAAAAAGTTCTTAGTTAATTATTATCAGTTACTGTGGGATGACAACAAGTTTCTGAAGTTACTTATTGTCAGTAAATGAGGGGTGATAAAAAGTTCTTAGTTAATTATTGTCAGTTACTGTGGGATGACGACAAGTTTCTGAATTGTATTTTTTTCCTTTAATCATCCATAGAGGTGGGGTGATGAAATGTTTTTAGTTATTATCGTCGGTAACGGTGGGATGACAACAAATTCATGAAGTTACTTATCGTCAGTAAAGGCGAGATGATAAAGGGCTCTTAGTTACTTGTCGTCAGTAACGGTGGGATAACAGGTTACAGAAGTTACTTTTCGTCAGTAACGGCGGGGTGATAAAAATATTTTAGTTACTTATCGTCAGTAACGGTGGGATACAATGAAGTTACGTATCGTCAGTAAAGGTGGGTGATAAATCGAGCTTGACACATTACTGAGAAATAAGAAACCAGAGTTGTGCAAATTTTGTCGAACTGGGTACGGCAAAATTTACAAGAGTGTTTCTGATCTCGGTAAACACAAAGAAAACCCATTGTGTAAGCTGTTTATTACATGTTCGTGATAGAAATCGAAATCCAAACTTCGAATCGAATCAAAATGTCTGTCCAGCAGCTTTTGAGTGCGTCTTTTCACCCTGTTAGTTGAATCTGCAACAAAATAAGATTCAAATGGATCACACACACACACACACACACACACACACACACACACACACACACACACACACACACACACACAGAGGATGGCACCATCCAACCTTTCCAGAAAATTCAAAACTTTGCTGCAAGACTCGTTCTCTTAGCACCCCGTCACCACCACTCAACACCTCTCCTGGAAAAACTGCACCAGCTTCCCACTTCAGAACGTACTAAGTATTAAAATCGCTTGCATATGTTTCAGTGCTATAAACAGTTCTGGTCCTGCTTACCTCTCTGAACTGCTACATGTCTACACTCCGTCTCGTACACTGTGTTCTTCTTCTGACACCCGCATGCTGAAAATCCAACGCTACAAACGCAAGGCTCGTGGCTTTCGCAGATGTGTCCATCAATAAAAGATAAAATCCCAATAACTGAGTTTAGTATGGCCTAAATCAATGCACATTTTGCACAAATGCTATCACAGATACAGTGATTGTTTCTGAAATTGCTGATGGCACGTGCACATCATATAATTGCTGATGTCAAACATATATTAATGGCATAAATTCTTAAACAAGACTGACCACTAGCGTTCTAAAACAAAAATGGCTGCTAGCGTTCTAAAACAAGATCCAAACATATAAAATGTGTTTGGCTCTTGTATGTTCACTGTTCTTTGGAACTCCCGAGCAAAACCGAAGTCAGACACATCAAGTTTTCACGTCATGATAGGACATAGTTTCCCTAAAAACGTCGCTTCCTTTTAAACACATAAAGGTTCAAAATAACGCTCTTTATCAGGTCAAAACACAACATGCAAATTTTCGGGGTATACCCCTTTATTCTCTTTCAGCCTTTTGTCACGTCCTTTTGTTTTTTTTCATCTTTCTTATTTTCTTCTGTCGTGTTTGCATCAAAACACGATGATGTTTCTCTTATAAACTATATTTCTGAAGTCGGTGATAAAATTCTAATGCCGAGTTCTGCCGTATTTGTGTTTTATCCTATAATCCTAAATTCTGCGAAAGACACTGTCCGAGTTGATGATTGATGCCAGGTGAATCGACAGAGTTTTCCAACTGCAAGGATTAGGCGGAATAATTTGGCAGCGCTTTTAGCCAAACTAGTGGGCCTAAGCTTGTCAACTCAACTCGACTCACGCTTCAACTAATCACCTATCAACAAAGTCGTATCTAACTGCGATTCAATCAATCATTTGTCACCAAAACACGTATCTAATATGTGGTGATCACGATTGTCCTTTATTACTACTTGCTGACCAGTAAGAGACTTAGAATAATCAGCCCGAAAAAAGCATTGCAGAGTACACTCAGAGTGTAATAAAATAAAAATCTTATTTATTGTCATTAACAGTAGGACAAGTTAATGAAGTTACTTATTGTCAGTTTAATGAGGGCGTAATAAATAGTTCCTTTAAATGAAGTTACTTACTGTCAAATAAAAATGTGGTGTTAAAAAGTTGTTAGTTATTCATCGTCAGTAACGATGTGAACACAACAACAAAATGTTACTTATCGTTAGTACAGGTAGGGTGATAAAAAGTTCCCAGTTTCTTTTTGTTAACGGTGAAATTACAAGCTCATCGTCAGCAAAGGTGGGGTAATACAATGTTCTTAGTTACTTACTGTCAGTAACGGTGGGATGACCAGCGAATGAAGTTACTTATGGTCAGTATTGGTGACATGACGAGCTGATGAAGTTAGGGCTAGGTGGGGAGATACAACGTTCTTAGTTACGTATCGTCAGTAACGGTGGGATGACCAGCGAATGAAGTTACTTATGGTCAGTACTGGTGACATGACGAGCTAATGAAGTTACTTATTGTTAGTAACGGTGGGTAATAAAACATTACCTTTCGCCAGTAACCGTGAGATGACCAGTGAATCAAGTTACGTATCGTCAGCAAAGGTGGGGTGATGAAGCGTTCTTAGTTACTTATGGTCTATAACGGTGAGATGACAAGCTTATGAAGTGACGTATCGTCAGCAAAGGTGGGGTGATGAAACGTTCTTAGTTACTTATGGTCAGTGACGATGAGATGACAAGCTTATGAAGTGACGTATCGTCAGCAAAGGTGAGATGACAAGAAGTTAATGTTTTTTTTTATCGTCAGTAACGGTGAGATGACCAGTTATAAAGTTTATTATCGTCAGTAACGGTGAGATGACACCAAGTTAATGAAATTGTTTATCGTCAGTATAGGCGAGGTGATAAAAAGTTCTCAGTTGCTTATGAATAGCGATAGTCAGTGAAAATGCGGTGACAAAAAAGTCTTAGTTAATTCTCGTCAGCAACGGTGGCGTGACAACAGGTTTTTGAAGTTAAGTTTCTTCAGTAAAGGTGGGGTAATAACACGTTCTTAATTACTTATCAGTAACAGTGGGACGTCAAGAAGTTAATGAAGTTACTTATCGTCTACAAAAGTGGAACAAGTCAACAAAATTGCTCGTCACTTACATGCAATTAGTTACATCGGGACTTTACCAAACCAAAATTTAAGTACATGTGGGACGACAAGAAATTAATAAAGTGACATGTCAACAAATTTACCTGTCGTTAGTAACTGTCTGGCTGACATTTAACACTCAATCAGCCACGAAGGTCATATAAGAGTTGAACACGGCATCTGATCAAGCCGCAGGTAAAGGTGTGGTATGCTGTTCATGTCACGGGCATCGCTTTGGGTTGGACGAGTGTCTGGAAAAAGGCGCGATGTGGACTGAACCAGGAAGGCAGAACTTGATGAGAAAGATGGAGTCCTTAGCAGTGGGCGAAACATGCCAACCTATACTCCGAGCTGCTACAGGCTTATATATCAGAGTAAAAATATTCTAATATATAAATTATATCTAATGATAGGAATAGGGAAAATAGACTTGTCTTGGTTCATAGATTATGGGTACAGGCGAGTGAATGTCAGAGACAAACAGGTAAAATGACTAAGCGTTAATGGTGCTAGGAGTAAGGACGACAGAGATGAGTATTAACCCCCTTTCCACAGAGTCAGGAATACAGACGTCAGTATATGGGCGAAAGTGGGACTAGATAAGTCAGGTCAAGACTGGGTCTGACAAAGGCAAAACACAGATATGTTCATTAGCGATGATCCCAGATCTCTAGGGACTACTTGTTTTATATAAGTTATAGGTACCGATCTATAATATAATTTATGGTAAGGAGCAGAGTGCCGCGTGAAGGTCCCCTCACGTGTTCGGTGGAGAAATAGTAATAAGAAAGAGGTAGTTAAGGAACTATGGCGGAGCACATCACGCGTAGTAATACTAGTAGAACCAGTATAGGAAATTACGCCATTAGGTTTTGGTGAATCCGCGGAAATAGTCGAAGAATGAAGGCTGGTAAGAAAGCAACGTCACATTTACGTCAGTTAATAATAGAAATGGTATAAAAGATCGAGTTCCCCCCCAGACAAGTGACTTCTCCCAGGATTTCTCCCAGTACGCCTCCAAAATTATCTAAGCACTTCTCTCAGCCGGACACTTTTCTCAGCCCTTCTCCCAGGACTCTGCTCCTATACCATTCATATTCTTTTAGGATTACTTCTAGCAGTCCACCTCTCCCTCACGGCTACTTAGGATTAGTAAACGTGATATTTACTATCACCCCAAGATATATCCATGTATGATTATTCACCTTTGATTGTTTGGCTTTTTTATGTGGTTTATCGCTTTGACATTTAGAATATTAGTTTCAGTGGTGTCTTAATAAAATATTTAAGATGACTAATTCCCTCTCTGTAATTCACAGCATGAAAACCAAGTCTGATAATGTGTCGTGCTTGAGGTCTGTCTGTCATTCAGCGTCTCTCCGGTAATTGTATTCTGTCTACCGTGTGGTGTCACATTCTGTTTTAGTTGTTATTCGTCGGAAATGTGGAAAGAATTATCAAGTTGAAAGAATAAACCTCTTAGGGATGATTGAAGAAATACGCGAGAAAAAAATAGACTTAAAGACGTAATTAGAAAACAGGGTTAGACAAGAAAAACCAAACCCTGTAAACCTTACAACAGACCACTGGGATGTTCAGGGACACGCCAGAGCGGTACCATTCCCTGGTCACTCTTGTCATTCGTGTCACCTGGTCACTCTGTGGGACGTCGGGCTGACTGGGATGTTCATGGTCACCTTATTTCCTGTGAGATCCAGGAAGTAGGCCGTGTCACTTACACTGCATCGATCATCAAGTTCTGCGCCTTCCGACAATGTTTTCTCCACTGAGTCGACCCAGTATTGCACTGTATCTTTCTGCGCCATTTCAGTTTTCAGTGGTCACGGACAAGTCAACTGCTGCCCTCTGCCCTGGCAACTGCTCATTTTTCTCCCCCCCCCCCCCCCCCCCCCCCGCCCTTCTCTCTCTGTGTCCCTGTCTCTCTCTCTCTGTCTCTGTCTGTCTGTCTCTCTCTGCTTCTGTAAAATAAATCCCACTCCCGTGGGTGTGGTACTGCCCTGATCGAGCAGCCGATAGACTGGCTGGCAAAGCAGCCGTCACAAGTGGCTTACTGCTCGGAAGATCTGAAGTGTTGAGGAGCTTCAGACGGTATCTGCAGGCGAGAGAGGGCCGTCGTCAATCAGACGAAGACTGGAACCATTTGGAAGGCGACGGTGGGGAAACTTCTGAGAAACGGGATGGAGTGCATAATTACGGGCTTTTGTGAGCGTATAGATACCATCTTCAACTGAACTGAACTGAACCAAACAATCCAGTTTCTTGCCATCCCCTAACCCTAAAGGATGACTGAGACTTTTTTCTTTTCTTTTTTTGTCGCGTTTCACTGTAACATGATGCGCCGCTCTTGTCATTCGCCAGTTTCACTGCTGTCCACTAACCCTAGCAAGACGACACGGCTACGTTGTCAGTCGACCGTTTGTTGACTGGCGGCCACGTGGCTCGCAGCCTACAGCAGGTCCAAGGCACGTGCAGCTCGGAACCCGTCATGGCTCTCTCTCCTTCTGCAGGCGCGCGGCCGGGGCCGTGATCGGGGCGGTGGTGGGGAGGAGAAAGGGCGGCCAACGAGGTGATCGTTGGAGGGGGGAGGGGGAAGGGGGCGAACGACGGCTCCACGCTCAAGACGGTAGCATGGAAGACGTTGAGGGGCGTCCCTGTGATAGCAATTTCTCTCTCGTTTCGAGTCCTCGCGTCTCTACGGCTTCGTGCTGAGGATGCACGCGCCGTTTGTGCCGTGTATCCCTCCGCCACTTCCGAACCGTTGCCCGGCTTCCCCGAGGTGTAGACCAATCAGCGTGCAGCTGTGCAGCTTCTCTCCAATCAGTACGCAGCTGTAACGCTTCTTGGCTCACGTCGGCAAGACATGCAAACGCCAAGAAACGAGATGATTGAGGTGCTAGAAATCACAGCCAAGACGAGAAAAAGAAAGAAAGAAAGGGAAAAAATCCGAAGAAGAGAAAATGAAATCCTAACAAGAAGGCGAAAATGGAAGGAGAAGGAATCCCCACAAGGCGGTCGGGCCGGATTTGCTTCAAGGCAGCGTGGCGGCCGGCGAGTGTTTTAGCGAGTGATTTAAAGTCGCCAACATCTTGTGTTTGCCCGTAATTCTCAGTGCAGCGGGCTCCCTGCCGTGATTGCTCCCTATTTAAAGATTGACTGAGTGGACGCAACATGACATCACTGTTCGGACCTCACTCGGCCAGCCCGTCCCGCAGCCAGCGGATCCTCCTCATACAGGTCAGTCAGTCAGTCAGTGTCAGTTATTGCAGCGGCATGGTTAACGGCAATAACTGCCAGTCCGGGTCAGTGCTGTCCGGCTTGTTACTGAGCAGTCGCCGTGTCAGTCCTTTTCAGTAATTGACTGGTCTCTGTCCTTGCCAGTTGCGGGCAGTCAGTGCCGTCCTGAGCACTCACTGGTGTGTCCTTCTTTAGAACTAAGCAGTGTTCTTGTCGAGCACTCACTCAGTGAGTATCCTTGTTGGCAGTCAGTGCCGTCCTGAGCACTCTCTGGTGTGTCCTTCTCAGTTTAGAACTAAGCAGTGTTCTTGTCGAGCACTCACTCAGTGAGTATCCTTGTTGGCAGTCAGTGCCGTCCTGAGCACTCTCTGGTGTGTCCTTCTTTAGAACTAAGCAGTGCTCTTGTCGAGCACTCACTGAGTATCCTTGTTGGCAGTCAGTGCCGTCCTGAGCACTCTCTGGTGTGTCCTTCTTTAGAACTAAGCAGTGTTCTTGTCGAGCACTCACTGAGTATCCTTGTTGGCAGTCAGTGCCGTCCTGAGCACTCTCTGGTGTGTCCTTCTTTAGAACTAAGCAGTGTTCTTGTCGAGCACTCACTGAGTATCCTTGTTGGCAGTCTGCCGTCCTGAGCACTCTCTGGTGTGTCCTTCTTTAGAACTAAGCAGTGTTCTTGTCGAGCACTCAGTATCCTTGTTGGCAGTCTGCCGTCCTGAGCACTCTCTGGTGTGTCCTTCTTTAGAACTAAGCAGTGTTCTTGTCGAGCGCTCAGTATCCTTGTTGGCAGTCAGTGCCAGGTCAGTGGAGAGCGGCTCCTGAATGTGTTTTTGTGTTGTTTTGTGCTTTTTTGCCGCTGTTAGTGTGTGTGTGTGTGTGTGTGTGTGTGTGTGTGTGTGTGTGTGTGTGTGTGTGTTGTGTGTTGTGTGTGTGTGTGTGTGTGTGTGTGTGTGTGTGTGTGTGTGTGTGTGTGTGTTGATTTGTTTCAGCATTTATTCAGTCAGTTTCACTCGCTAAGGCCAATTGAGACAGGTTAGTGTTACGGGGCCGTGCGTAGTTTACAGTGGACGACTATAAGGCTTTTGGGCATTCGTTTCGAATACTGAAAACATTTGCCAAAAGAAATAATGAGAAAGATCTGCAAACAATGAAAACTGATAAAAATATGTCCCACTGTGGTTAACGTGTCATTCCATCAGACTTTAGTTAATGTGTCACCCAATCGAACTGTAGTAAATGTGTCACCCAATCGAACTGTAGTTAATGTGTCACCCAATCGAACTGTAGTTAATGTGTCACCCAGTCGAACTGTAGTTAATGTGTACCCCATCCCCCCCCCAAAAACAACAACAACAGAACAACAACAACAATAACAACAAACATACAAAGAAGAAGAAAATCAAGGAGGACTGCTAACGTTCTGAAATAAGATCCAAACACATAAACGGTTAAAAAGAACGCTAATCTAATATGGCAGTACAACTGAAACGTGTGCAGTGCAAGCACGTTTTGTGTCGTCATAGTAAATTAGCGCTCTGTTTATGTGTTTGAATAATGTGTAACCAATAAGACTGTAGTTAATGTATCACCCCATCAGCTTGCAATATATATATACACAAGTTGGCATAAAGTTCCCAAATTTTCGGCAGACTGCCTTCCTCGAAGGTTGATTTGTTACTGCCTTCCTTGGGTATATATATATATATATATATATATATAATATATATATATATATATATATATATAATAGATATATTAGATATATATCTTTACCGGATCTGATCCGGAAGCGTTTTGGTTATGGCCAGTTATGGCCATTACGGCCAGCGTGCAGCCAGAATTGGCCCGGACGGTATATGCCGGATCCGACTTCCCGCATCCGTTTTGATTCGGTTTTTGCAAAGAAGGCATGGACCATAATTTTTATTGCGCAAAACTGACCTGGATACTATCTGGGTAGTCTGGTCAGGGTTTGGCCAAACACACCTGGTCTGGAAGCAAGCTGGTGTGCAGGAATCATCGGAACCGGTTTCTGGCAGGATGCAACCAGTTTCCCACTTTCAGACTTGGTTCCGTTATTCCACAGACGTCCCGGATAATAGATTGTAGTATATTTAATGTGTCACCCCGTCAGCTTGTAGTACATGTATATGTCACTCCATCAGGCTGTAGTTAATGTGTCACCCCATCATATTATAGTATATTTAATGTGTCAACCCATCATATTGTAGTATAGTTAATGTGTCACCCCATCAGCTTATAGTATATGTATATGTCACTCCAACAGGCTGTAATTAATGTGTCACCCCATCAGGCTGTAGTTATTCTGTCACCCCAACGGGCTGTAGTTAATGTGTCGCCCCATCAGACCCTTGTTTTTTCACCCCAACGGACTGTTTAAACCTGTCGCCTTCTTTCAGGAGGGTGCAACAAATACTAATATCATTAGGTTGATAACAATCCCGCGCCTGTTTGCAAAAAAAGAAAAAAGAAAAGAGGTAATAATAAATCTGAAATGGCTGCTTAACGCACGCAATTTGAAATTGGTCGGATGCGTCTTCACCGCTGTCTCTCGCATTCAACTGCCGGTTCAGTGTGACTGCCGATTGATAATAATTGTGTCGCCTTTTTCGATGTTTATTAAATTAAATAAAAACTAGTTAACTACTCAACTTTGATCTACCCTTTTACAAAATAGCTCGATACTCAACTTTGGTATACCCATTTCAGAATAGCTCGATACTCAACTTTGGTATACCCATTTCAAAATAGCACGATACCCAGCTTTGATCTGCCCATTTCAAAATAGCACGATACCTAACTTTGATCTGCCCATTTCAAAATAGCTCGATACCCAACTTTGATCTGCCCATTTCAAAATAGCTCGAGTTCAGTGCTTTAAATTTGCATTTAGTTGCAACACTGACGATGTTATTGTCGGTGGCGGATTAAAACCGGGCAACTGTTTTATTTACTTTATTCTGTTTTTGTTGTTTTATTTTCAGATTTTTGCACTTATAAAGAGTTGTCTTTCTTTTTTATCCTTTTATTTTTTATACATCATCTGCTCTAGGTAATACAGTTACGGAAGTGTTCTCGAAAAATATTTCGCGGAAAACCTCCCAAGCCACTCCTGGCAGAAAGCCGATTCCCGATAACAGTAAACTTTAGGCAACTCACTAGCTTTTTACTTTCTCTCACATCATAATAAAAATAAAAAATTGGTACAAGACCTACAAATTTTGTTGTGTTCGAAAATTTACTCGCTCATCGAGCTGAGGCGCCATGCGTGTTTGTGACTGTGTGCGCGTGTGATCATGTTTGTGTGTGTGTGTGTGTGTGTGTGTGTGTGTGTGTGTGTGTGTGTGTGTGTGTGTGTGTGTAGTGTGTGTGTGTGTGTGTGTGGGTTTTGTGTGTGTGTGTGTGTGTGTGTGTGTGTTGTGTGTGTGTGTGTGTGTGTGTGTGTGTATGTGTGTGTGTGTGTGTGTGTGTGTGTGTGTGTGTGTGTGTGTGTGTGTGTGTGTGTGTGTGTGTGTGTGTGTGTGTGTGTGTGTGTGTGTGTGTGTGTGTGTGAAGATTTTTGATGCTCAAGTGTAGCAATTGTTCTCTATGGAGCAGAGATCTGGGGTCTGGAGAGTGGCTCTTCGGTGATTGATAGCGTACATTGGTTTGAAACGTTGTTTACGTGTGGACAGGAGAACCCCAACGATCTCGTTTATGGAGAAGTTGGAAGGTTTCCTATCTAAATTAACGCAAGTGCTCGCTGTATAAAATACCGATTACAATTGACGCGCATGGTGGAGCACAGACTGTCTTTGAGAGCTATAAAATGTTATTGAGTTTGGATCAAAGGGGAAAAAACTGACTGGGTGACTAATGTTCGTAAACCATTATGTGCCAGCGGACCATATAAACACCAGTGACAGATTTGCCTAACACAGACTGGCGTTCAACCCTATATAATGTTAAATTTAACATAAGGTATACATTGACGAGATTCAGATTTTGGGCGTTAGATATTAAAGTGCATAGAGCAAGATTCAAAGTTTATAATGTCGAAGAACTGAAATGTCCATTGTGCCTGTCGGATATGGATAATGAAGTTCATTTTGTTGCCCTGCATTTGATCATTTAAGACATGGGTATATAGAGCCAAAATATTTTGATAACTCCTATGAATTTCAGTTGGTATTGCTCTTAGCTACACAAATTGAACGTACCCTGACAAATCTTGCCTTATTTGTGTATAAAGCATTCAGCAGAAGAAAAACCCTGCTATCGTGAAGAACTTTAATGTAAATTATTAAGTGATAACCAAGAAAGTTCTTATTACAATATTCTCCTCTGCATAAGATTTCGTTTCGGCTTTGTTCTTAAGCAGCATTCCAATATTCAACACGATGTGTTTTATTTTAGTGCAGTTTATTAAGGATGTATTACGTAATTGCGTCATATAATAATTGTCATAGATGTAAATGGTGTATATTATGTACATGTATGCGAACAAGCACGTTGAGCTCTCTCAGCGGGGAATAGCGCTATAGAAAATGTATTCATTATTATGATTATTATCGGTGTTGTGATTATTATTATTATTATAACGTTTACTATATATATGAAATTGACCGTATGTAACACAATCTGAGCAGAAAAACATTCCTTCCATTGTTGGAATATTGAAACAAGTTAAAAGAAAGAGAAAAGAAAAGAAAAGTGATATTATTGTCGTAGGTGGTTGCCTCCGCCGCTTCTGTCAGAATGCGGTCATTTTGAAAATAATTATGACCCTGCTCAGTACGGTGTGTCGCCACCACGTGCGTCAGTCATGGCTTGATACCTAACAGTACCAGAATTTATTCTTCTCAGTCCGGGGATGGTGCCAGCAGTGGCTATTGCTGGCTGAAATGTTTTCCGCAGGTGTGTGGCAGTGACGTAACCATCACGATGCTGTGTCGTTACTCGGGTTCTCCACTACGCGGTAGGTCAGAAATAGTTATAGTTGTCTGGCAACGATGCAGCCACAACATTACAGTCTGTCTTGACACTCCAAATTGTCCCCAACGGTCGCGCTCAACAGCTCTAAACCTCCGATTTTTGCGGCGTGTGAAGCATCCTTCCAGAGGCTTTCTTTTCAATGAAATCAGTGGCAAAAGCAAACCAGTACAATCGATAATTTCACACCCTCGTACTTTAAAGATCATTGAATTGTGATCATGCACCTAGGCATGATATTATTTCAAAAAATCTACAGTTGCCGTAAAGCTCAAGACGCACCAGTTTCAAATCAAAACTTACAAAAAATAAAAAGACAATAAAATTGCTAAGTTGCATTTAGCATTGAGTGTCTAATTATTACCCCCCCCCCCCCCCCCCCCCCCTCCACCTCTCATCACATTGTTATATTCTTTGCAAAGGACTCGGTGCTTTCTGAGACGGTGCGGTTATTTGTTTAGCTACGGAATATGCCTAGCCCCGGGGACATACTGTACATAATCACGTGTTCTATATTTTGCTGTCTAGCAGTAAGCTGTAATCCGGCTATACAGTGTTACGCCCTGGGCCACACATTATATAAAATTATAATGTACATTTTAATGTTTTTCTTTGAATGGAGAGAGAGAGAGAGATAATTTGAAAGCTCCTAGGTCCAGTAAATAAGGGATAGACGTGCGAGGTACCCATTATTATTATTATGTTTCATAAATTTGTTGCTGTCTGGCGGTATGCTGGAAGCCGGCTACACACTGCCTTTTCCTTTCAGTGTTGCTTTACCTCCACAGAAACCGTCCGGCTTAATTTGTTGCTGTCTGGCGGTATGCTGGAACCCGGCTACACACTGCCTTTTCCTTTCAGTGTTGCTTTACCTCCACAGAAACCGTCCGGCTTAATTTGTTGCTGTCTGGCGGTATGCTGGAACCCGGCTACACACTGCCTTTTCCTTTCAGTGTTGCTTTACCTCCACAGAAACCGTCCGGCTTAATTTGTTGCTGTCTGGCGGTATGCTGGAACCGGCTACACACTGCCTTTTCCTTTCAGTGTTGCTTTACCTCCACAGAAACCGTCCGGCTTAATTTGTTGCTGTCTGGCGGTATGCTGGAAGCCGGCTACACACTACCTTTTCCTTTCAGTGTTGCTTTACCTCCACAGAAACCGTCCGGCTTAATTTGTTGCTGTCTGGCGGTATGCTGGAAGCCGGCTACACACTACCTTTTCCTTTCAGTGTTGCTTTACCTCCACAGAAACCGTCCGGCTTAATTTGTTGCTGTCTGGCGGTATGCTGGAAGCCGGCTACACACTACCTTTTCCTTTCAGTGTTGCTTTACCTCCACAGAAACCGTCCGGCTTAATTTGTTGCTGTCTGGCGGTATGCTGGAAGCCGGCTACACACTACCTTTTCCTTTCAGTGTTGCTTTACCTCCACAGAAACCGTCCGGCTTAATTTGTTGCTGTCTGGCGGTATGCTGGAAGCCGGCTACACACTGCCTTTTCCTTTCAGTGTTGCTTTACCTCCACAGAAACCGTCCGGCTTAATTTGTTGCTGTCTGGCGGTATGCTGGAAGCCGGCTACACACTGCCTTTTCCTTTCAGTGTTGCTTTACCTCCACAGAAACCGTCCGGCTTATTGGGGACGGGGACGGCCACCTTGATTTCCACACAGCTCCTGAACTCTAACCCCACTGCCTAGCCCCGGGCATGCCTTTATATTGGATATTTGTTGTCTGGCAGTATGCTGGAATCCGGACTGCCTTGTCCCTCGGATTCCTTTATACTTGATGCAGTCGATACTGGGGAGTTTCTTTTTTCTTCGCATCATCCGTTCCGTCAACAACCGATGTGTCGAACTTTGCAGAAAGTACTTTGAGTTAAGTTTTTTGGGGGTTTATTTGTTGTTTTTGCTTCTTTGCTTTGGAAACTGACGGCTTCTGTAACCTCAGATTTATTTATTTTTTAAATCAATTTACTCGTTACACAATCTTTGGAGCAATCAAGCTTCAATTTTTTATGGCTTCAGAAGTTTCGTTTGTGTTTTCCTTTGCAAAAGCTGCATTGTCGATAATGCAGTAACGGCATCCGTGATGCTTGTTTGCAGCAGTCTTGACTTCTGGCCGTGGTAGCGCGTTTTTGACCCTTGTGTGAGGTATAAGAGCGCTTTTCTCTTGTTTTCTGAGAGCGCGTACTCGCAAGAGGCGCACGAAGTGTACGTCACACTAAGCTCACGTGTGTGAGTTTTACGGTGCCACAAGTGATATGATTTGTTATACACACTGTACTGTATTTGTCTGAGATAACCGCCATCCGTCCGTCCGTCCGTGTGTGTGTGTGCGTGTGTGTGTGTGTGTGTGTTCTGGTGCTATAATTGTATGATTTGGTATCTTTTATGTACACTCAGCTGCATTAATCGGAGATCACTTCCATCAGTATGCGTGTCTGCACACTCTTCCTGCATGGAGCAAAACAAATAATGACGAAAGAAAAAGAGGGAGAAAAACTAAACAAATTTCTTCTGCGAGAATTAAAACGAACATTGTTTGCTCAAATTTGTGATTATCTCCATCTAATGTTAGGGGAACGGGGATAATAATTTTTATTTTATTTTAATAATGTGCATTTATCATGCGCTCAACCTAAATGTAATATTCTATGCGCGCGCGCGCGCGCGCGCCCGCCACACACACACACACACACACACACACACACACACACACACACACACACACACACACACACACACACTGACTGTAGCAGAAACTGGGTATTGATACTAGTTGGGGCGGAACTACTGTGAGAAGAGGAAGGTTTTCAGTTTGGCCGTAAAAGATGACAGGGTTGAGCAGTGTCTTGTGGGAGTGGATTCCAAAATTTATGTGGGGTCCAAAGCAAGAGGAAGTGCGAAAGCCATGAGTCTTGCGTTTGTATTGCTGGATTTTTAGTGGTAAGTGCGCGGGACTCGTGATCGAAACGTTCCACACAGGAGCGACGGGGGAATTTTTCTTTTGTATCCGTTCCACCCCTGTCATTCTGCCACAAGTGCAGGTGGTAGGCCAGTTACAGCTAACCACACATGCATCCTACCTATGTATCTTTGAATAAAGTGAAACTTTAAACTGGTGCATGACTGTGTTCTACCCAGAACATGCGCCGAGGCAGCAGCAGTTTCACCTGGCACCAGCCATGTAGCAACCAAATAGCGCTACCAGTACAAAACTTTGTTGGGTATTAATATAAAACGCGTTATTAAAAAATATACAAAAATAAAAATAAAATAAAAAAATGATGCAGTCACTCATTCAGAATCACATGCGACATGAGCGCATTGGGTCTGCTCAAGATCAGAGAATAGCGCTATATAAAGTAAGTAAGCTGGTGTTTTATGCCCAGTCAACCGGTTATATCAGGGCGATGTGCTATATAAAAGCGATCAATAATGATAATAAAGTGCAGTGTATAGTGCTATATAAAAGAGATCAATAATGATAATAAAGTGCAGTGTATAGTGCTATATAAAAGAGAATAATAATAATAAAGTGTAGTGTATAGTGCTATATAAAAGCGATCAATAATAATAAAGTGCAGTGTATAGTGCTATATAAAAGAGATCAATAATAATAATAATAAAGTGCAGTGTATAGTGCTATATAAAAGAGATCAATAATAATAATAAAGTGCGGTGTATAGTGCTATATAAAAGCGATCAATAATAATAATAAAGTGCAGTGTATAGTACTATATAAAAGCGATCAATAATAATAATAATAAAGTGCAGTGTATGACAGCCAGGAAAAGGGTGTGTGGGATAAAGGGTCAACCCGTAGAGGGAGGGTCAACAGCTGGTATGCCAGAAACACGATGATCTGCGAACGTTCTAACGTGACAAAGCATTCGCATGATAAACTAAAGCCAAGCTGCCTACCGACACTGGGAAAAACAACAACATACAACCGCCACCTGCCTAGGTTCATGTTGCAAGGCGTGTAGCTGGCCAGCAGGTAAGTTAGGAATCTGGGAGCATTCAACAATTCGAAGAGACTTGAAATGTGTGAAAAGGGAAAACATCTTCGACTTAGATGAAATTCGATAGTCCATGGGCCAGGTATCGAACCCCCTCCCCCCCCCCCCCCCCACCGGGGGGTGATTTTTGGAGACAGTGATTTATGGATAGCTCAGTATACGTCTTTTCAATATCTGCTTGTCTGCAAGATGAACTACTCTGCTTTTAGGGATTATCTGAAAGGGTACATAGCAGCTTAATTGCAGGTATTAAAATGGGCGTGTCCTCTACAAATCCCAGACAACAGGCAGCTATACCATTCTTTGGACACACAAAAATATTGCACATGCTGGTACCAATGGGTAGCACTGCTCTTGCAGCTGCTGTTGTCTTACCCAGGTATGGTAGCCTGAATTACGCTCGTGGGATTAATGAAGTTTTTTTTTTTTAAATGTCACGTTGCATAATTTTGTACAATGCTCGAGTAAAATAATTGAACAAAAATGTATCATGGTGACTAAGAGAGTCACAGAGAATGTTTGATTAACACCTGCATTAATGAATGACGTCACGGAATGGAATACACTCAAGTTCTAAAGTTAATCAACCTTTTACAAAAATGCACATATGTTCAAACCTCAATAAACTACTTCCACAAAACCGCTGCAGGTGCTGGCTTATTCCCTGGTCTACCTCCATTTAACCTGAAACCAGTTTCACAGTACTCTACACCCGGTGGAAGATAGGCAAGAAACATGCCCGATGTGTGTAAAACTAACCAGTTTTGCCTTTGTTATGTCTGAGTAAAACAGTTTAGGTTTAGGAGCCATTAAACTGACTGGTTTGGCTTAATTCAGCATGCAGCTGCTGGATAGTTTCATGTATCAGCTTGCAGTCAGCAGGCTCTTTGCTATTATACCAAGAATACAGACGAACAGCTAGGAAATGTCAAAGATATTCACAAAAGTGATTGTCCACAGTCAATGATTTGACAAATCATTATTGACTTTCTTAAATTGTTATCTGATTTGGATTTAAAAAAAGATTAAATGCATTACTCTCCTTATTTCTTACTGCTTATCATTATAGCTTAAGTGTATTTTCCCAGCCACAGGTACCAAAGCCGGTGTTATAGAAGGTTGCCGAACCTGAATATCCCTTACTTTGAATGACACTGAATGTCCAGCTTAGACATATATGTCAGCCTCAAACCTGAAGCCATCAAGATTCTCAAGCTCTGTGTATTCTTGACAGTCATCTTCTTTTTGGGGCTACTCCACCTGGACTTCAACCAGGTCTTGTGGCATGAAGAAACGGTCTGTCCAGTATACCGCCCACTTTTCCATTCACATCATGCAAGCCATGGCCATCTGCTCGAGGAATGGTTCTAGTTGCCTTAATGCGGAACATCAAGAGTGCTTGAAAGTTGGCCCTCTTGATGTGCATTATTAATGTATCTCTGCACGGTGGCATTGTGACTGTTCAACAAGGATGAGGTGTGTTGACACATTTTGTTGACATCTATCACTTATTTACCTCTACAGAGAAGATGCGTGGAATGTTCCAGTTTCGTAATTTTTCCTTAACGTGGTAATCTCTTCATCTCTGAACGATTCTGCGCCTGACATACTGAATGATGTACTGAAAATATGTGGTCTTGTTGGAAGCTTGTTCTTCAATGGTTTTAGTGTCTTTGATGGTTTCCTGGTGTCTGTCATCCTCTCGAGTGTAATCTCTCCGACAGATGGCATGGTAATGTGCTTCTCGAGCAGCCAAGTCAGTACCTTGCACCTTCAAAAGGATGTGCTGATCTTGTTTTCTTTTGACAGAATCCTCAGCTGCTTTTGTCATACATTTGACTAATGTTTTCCTCATGTTGTTTCCTTGTGAGTCTTTTCAGAAGAAAAAAATCTGTCACTGGGCAACATTGGTGACGGATTTGCTGTTCTCGCTTTTTTGAGGAGCTTACATCACTCCCTTCTGATGGGTTATTTTGTTTCAAAATTCTGCAGTCATTCATAAAGTAGCACAATGTGTGACTCTCATGCAGATTCGGTATTTACTCATATATTTCATCCACCATATCAGGACTGGACCATTGCACATGTTTAGGTTATTTAGTTCTTGGATTTGTATGTCTCGTCAACCGCACAAGGTCACCTCAGGACAAATCACAGTCACAGTTTCTTCACACCAGTTCAAAACGCAAGGAACCAAAACACAAGCAAAATGCTGGCTCACTGTTCTACACAGAACACAATCAATAGCAAACATCCCAGCCAAAAGTCAATAATTAGCACATATCACTATCCACAACCTCAAAAGATACTTCCAGACAGATTCCCTGTAACGCATTCAGTACAAAATTAAAGAACAATTGATCAGATCACAAGTATGTCTGAATCACCCTTCCGAGGCACAGTAACACACGTTTTGGCGCCTATCTATATTCTGCAGGCACTCAACATGAGAACCTGCTTAAATCAATTGACTATGAGCAGTGTGACCTATTTTATTTCGCAGACTAACGCGGGAATTCGCTTCAGCCAAGACTAACGCAATTGAAAAGTATGGAGAGGATTACAAAAAATGAAGATGAATGGACCGGGGAAGCAGAAATTAGGACGAGGAAGAAATTCGGGCACTGGCTAAGCATACTTGGCTATATTCTGACCTACTCCGTGCTTTTAAGGGAAAACATTCGTCAGCTCTGGGTTTTTAACAGAGGGGACCTTAATATTTCTGCATCCGCAGTGCCCAATAACAAGGATACATTAAAGACAAAGAGAAACGGAAAGCTACAACATATTAAACTGTTCAAACAATAACATAATATTTGGAAAAGGCCTTTTTTGTCATACTAAATGAGTTGCTAATAGATAAGGTCATCGCATTTTGGAATTCCATATAGTGCATTTATTAGAACCAGTATTACAGACAAAAACAGCAACAGCTCACTTGCAGACAACCTGAACTGTGTACTTTGATGGTCAAGGTACCCAGATACCCGGGGAGCGGGGATAGCTCGGTGGTTAGAGCGCCGGACTCGTGATCGAAAGGTCGCGGGATCGAATCCCTGCTAGAGCGGCGGGAGAATTTTCTTCTCCAGGGTCAACTTTCTGTGCTGACTCTTATTTCGGTATCCGTTCCACCCCCGTGTTACCGCAGTAGCACGTAAAAGACCCCGGTCATTCTGCCCAAAGCGCAGGTAGCAGGTTACAGCTAAAACACGCATACACCTTACGTATGTGGCTTTGCATGGTCTGCGACTTATCCGTTGTAAAATTAGTCATACAAAGAGAAGCGTTGGTCGGGAAATTAAAGAAACGAAGAAAGAAAAAGAAAAGTTCGACTTAAGCGATTTTAGATATAACCGTTTATGACTGGGTTAAACTCCAGAGGCTTATGGAAGTATACTTGTTACTAGACAGTTTAGGACTGTCCTATATTTGGTCTGACCAAGTTCATTCCATAGAAAGTTTTAAGCGTACAGTGAGGCAAAGATTAAGGTAAGGGATCAGTTTATACAAGAATGGCAAAGTTGAGTAGCAGAAAATAGTCTTTTGTAATTGTCGTTTATTTAAAAATAAAATTTGCTTTGAGGAGTATTTAACCTATCTCCCATCTACCATAAGGTAAAGAGTATTGAAATCCAGACTTAATAACCACAGACTACCGATTCACCAAAGACGATCGTTAGGTATTCCAAAGGACAGAAGAATATGTACTATTTGTAGCAGTGGTGAGGTAGGAGATGAATTTCATTATGTGTTGAATACAGAATACATACAGAATACAGAATCTAGAATCTTTATTGTCTATGAATAACACAGAAATTTGCCTTACGACTGCATAAAAGATACAAGTAAAATAACACACAGTATAATACATGAACTTAATTACACATAAAACACATAGTAATTTATCTTAGAGTTTGGAGGGCACACACATCCGAAACAGTCAATCCTACCAGTTACACGCGTCAACACACGCACTCACAGGTCAAGCATTTCCAACAAATAAGAAAAGTACAACTCATCAAATTCAACCCAAACAGACAAAATACCTACACACGAACATCTCTCTTCAGACCAGTACTATCACATAAACAGTATAGCAAACCCTCAAATTAAAAGATAGCAAACTAAACTCACAGGTATCATGCAAAACAGGAACCTAAAATACTGACAGTCTTAGTACTGAAATAACCCCTGTCTGTCCCTCTCCCCTTGCCTCAATCCCCCACCCTCTCCAGACATAATAGCACTATCACAACAAACACAACATAGGTTTCTAACACAACTGATTACATATAAAAACACTCAAAAAGTGATCAGTTACAACTTGAATTGTTCCAATGAAAATGTTAAAGGAAACTGTACTAAGTATGTTGATAAATATTATACACATCATCCCAACGTGCCCAAATTCTGTAGCCTTATGAACACGACCTCACCATTTGAGAATGTTAAGCTTGTTAGATTTAGTTATTTTGATGAAACCAACATCAAAACATAGCGATTGAAAAACAAAAACAAAACAAAACTGAAAAAACAGCAACTATATTTTGTGCGCCTTAGTTATATATTCGCAACAACTTTGATTTCTGTTTGAGTGCTTGTTATGGTCTAATGTGTAAAGTGCTGTAGTAATATATTATTAGTAGTCATGTACTTGTTTATAAACAAAATGTATTGTGTGACTGTAACTTTGCTTACTAGCCCGCAGGGGCAAAAAACAATAAAACCTTGAAACTTTTAACTTAAGCGTATTCGATTGTATTTGTTGTCTGGTAGTATGCTGGAATCGGCTACACATTGCCTAGCCCCGGGCATACCTTTATACTTGATATTTGTTGTCTGGCAGTATGCTGGAATCCGGCTACACACTGTCTTGCCCCGGGGATACTTTTATACTTGATATTTGTTGTCTGGCAGTATGCTGGAATCCGGCTACGGACTGCCTAGCCCCGGGCAGACCTTTATACTTGATATTTGTTGTCTGGCAGTATGCTGGAATCCGGCTACGGACTGCCTAGCCCCGGGCAGACCTTTATACTTGATATTTGTTGTCTGGCAGTATGCTGGAATCCGGCTACGGACTGCCTAGCCCCGGGGACTCAGCGCCAGAGCTGTGGCGATCAACCAACAGCCCCGTACCCTCGGGGCGGTGCGATGTCATTGCGGGGGAGGATAGTCCTGTATCGCCTTTGTGTGCGGAGCCTGTGATGAACTGCCTGACATTTCCACCCTTAGAGTTCGATTCTCTGCCTACCTCGTTCTTGTCTTCGTCCTACAGGTCAGCACAATTTCATGTTTCTACGCTTTATTTTCCGTGTTCTACAGGCCAATTTAATTTAATGTTTCTACGGATATAGTCCTCATTCCACAGGTCAGCACAGTCATATGTTTCGTAAACACTTCGTTTTCTTCGTTCTGCAGTAAACACAATTTAATGTTTCTACGGTTCACAGTTTTCATTTGCCTTAATTCCGACCATTATTGTACATCTTACAAACTGCACAGTTGGTTTAAACAAAAATTTATTCCAGACAAACTAAAGATACAGCGAATTATTGTGTGATCATTAACAAGCTTTTAGAGCTTATGGGCGATGAGCGCATACAGTTGTAAAAAAAAACATACAAATGTACGGCGGGCGAACAATTTCGCCTAGCTAACAGTAAGTAATAAATGAGATGTAACAAAAACAACAGCAGCAGCAGCAACAACAACAAAATCCACGAGGAAACGAAGAAAGAACCTGGAGAAGAAGAAAAAGTCACTAGGAAAAAGTCAAATTGTAGTAAAAAACACACCACAATACACTGTCAGATAGATAGATTGGCTGGTGGACTAAACAAATACTAACGAGAGAGAACTGGGGTGTGGAGGCGGAGGGGGGCGGAGGGGGTGGGGGGGGGGGTGAGGAGAGGGAAAGATGGTTTGAAGCAATTTTTCTACAGTGGCATCAATTGTTAACAAAGTTCAGAAGGATGTGTGGGCTGTCAGTCATTTGTATAATCAAAACAATAGGTTCAGAATCGGCACGTCTTTCTCCTAGTTACTACTTTTAGAGTTGTTGGATAGCTTAATGAATTCATGGACAGTTAGGAATATGTGTTTATTTTCTGGAAATCGCAGGACTGAGTTACCGTACAGTAGTGTTCTAATATCGGTTTGGCCGCTAGGGAGGGTAAATATTGTCCTTGCGCGGATTTTAGAATAGTTAGGACAATGAAGGAGGTAATGCTCGGCCGTTTCTTTAGAATAACCACAAGAACATTTTGGGTCGGCGCTTAAATGGTGGTTAACTAGATCATTGTTAAAGGGCCTGTAAAGGCAGTTTCGGGCCACAAAATCACTCCAAATCGTTTCAAAACAACATATAGGTCCGTACTAACGTTCGAAGAGAAGAAACAGCCTATTTCTCACTTGTTTAAAACTTTTTCAGGCCTCGACTAGGTTGTAATGCGTTTATTTTGGCAAAAAGGTCGGAAAATACGGTCAACTGAACGTTTCAAAACCAGTGCCATTTTGAATGCAAGATTCCGCGAGAGCTATTTTAAGCTAAAGGTCAACGGTCGGGCAGTGACGTCACAAACAGACCAGCAACCAAACGTGGAAGTCGGGTCTGTGTGGGCAACCGACTTGGAAAAATGTCCAGTTCAAATAATATAAAGAGGATTTCAAAAACAACATATAGGGATGAAACTCCTTTTCAGTAGCTGGGCCTTTGTTTATTCCCCCTTGTTATTTCATCTTTCTCGAGCCTTGTTAGGTGCGTGGCGTTTCGGATCTTTTTCGTTGTGTTTACTCTAGCTTTCACTACAGGCTAGACCTCATCTGGGAGCCTGCCTTTTATTTAGTGTTTTATTTTCCCAGTTTAGCCTCGTTTGTTTTATCATATGTAATTATGAAAAAGGTTTGTTCGTTCTAGTTCAATAGACTAGCAATTTCGTGGCCTCCCTGGGTTAGGGTTTGGGGTTGAGCTAGTTGCCGGTTCTTGCCATTCACTGTTTTTTCTCTTGGCTTGCCCTTTTGTTTCTCGAGTTATATCGTTCGTTTACGATGTACGAGTGAGGGGGGTAGTCTCGACGTTTAACGAACCGCTCATTCTTTCTTTGTGTGGGGTAGTTCGTGAACGTCTGTT
The DNA here is from genome assembly GCA_018857735.1 of Alviniconcha marisindica. NCBI lineage: Eukaryota > Metazoa > Mollusca > Gastropoda > Provannidae > Alviniconcha > Alviniconcha marisindica. Next base: position 39,214 of record JABMCL010002768.1, on the reverse strand, counting down.
GCCCTGCCGTGTTGTTGTTGACTGAATGGATTGTATCGTGTGCATGGATTACGTGTATCCAGCCTTTGTCTCGTTGCTCGCTGACATTTCTTGCCTCCTCTTTCTTTTCAGAAAGTGTTGTTGTTTTGTTTTTCTCTCTTTCCTCTTCTTTTCCACCATGTGTTCTTTTTCTTTTTTAATCTCTGGTTTATTGGCCATTTCGTACCCGCTTGTTAGCTTGCCTGATTAGGGCAGCCATTTTGCATTTCTCTTTTCGTCTGCATTTGTTTACATCCCGATGCTTTGTCATCGGTAGTCCTGTTTAGCGATTTGCTTTATCAGTCTGCAGCCTTTATTTTCTAGATGGAAGCCGGGTTAGTGAGGGGTTAGTTAGAGTTAGTTAAGATTCATGTTAGTTATGGTTAATTTGGCTTTCCATCTGTTTGTCGGCACAGTTATTTTTGCTCTGTGCTCTTATGGCTGCAACAAATGTAGTCAATGTAGTCGTCCACTCATTTGTTGCAGACAGTAGTCTATTAGACTGTTGTGATTTGGTGTGTTTTTTCCACCTTATGTTTGCAGGTAGGCCACCGTTTGCGTTTTTGAAGTGGTTTCAGCTGTTTTGTTTGTTTCATTTGGTGTCAGCTGTTTGCTTGCCTGATTAGGGCAGCCATTTTTCGTTTGCCATCAGCAATATTTACTGCCCGATTGCACACCTTACAAACAGACAGTTTACTACCATTTGTAATTATAATTTTACAAACAGCGCATTGTACTCCAATTTGTAAGTACAATTTTACAAACCGCACAGTGTACTACCATTTGTAAGTATAATTTTACAAAGCACACAGTGTACTACCATTAGTAAGTATAATTTTACAAACCGCACAGCGTACTGCCGTTTGTAAGTATAATTTTACAAACTGCACAATGTACTACCATTTGTAAGTATAATTTTACAAAGCACACAGTGTACTACACACAATAAGTATAATTTTACAAACCGTACAGTGTACTACCATTTGTAAGTCTAATTTTACAAACCGCACAGTGTATTACCATTTGTAAGCATAATTTTACAAAGCACACAGTGTACTACCATTAGTAAGTATAATTTTACAAACCGCACAGCTTACTGCCGTTTGTAAGTATAATTTTACAAACCGCTCAGGGTACTACCATTTGTAAGTATAATTTTACAAGCACACAGTGTACTACACACAATAAGTATAATTTTACAAACCGCTCAGTGTACTACCATTTGTAAGTATAATTTTACAAAGCACACAGTGTACTACACACAATAAGTATAATTTTACAAACCGCACAGTGTACTACCATTTGTAAGTCTAATTTTACAAACCGCACAGTGTATTACCATTTGTAAGCATAATTTTACAAAGCACACAGTGTACTACCATTAGTAAGTATAATTTTACAAACCGCACAGCTTACTGCCGTTTGTAAGTATAATTTTACAAACCGCTGAGGGTACTACCATTTGTAAGTATAATTTTACAAGCACACAGTGTACTACACACAATAAGTATAATTTTACAAACCGCTCAGTGTACTACCATTTGTAAGTATAATTTTACAAAGCACACAGTGTACTACACACAATAAGTATAATTTTACAAACCGCACAGTGTACTACCATTTGTAAGTATAATTTTACAAACCGCACAGAGTACTGCCATTTGTAAGTATAATTTTGAAAACCGCACAGTGTACTATCCCTCATCATTATGCATCTTACAAACAACGCAGCCTATTATCTTTCGTAGCTGTACATCTTACAAAAGTAGAATCATGTGTGTAATATCGTTCATAATCATACATCTGACAGACGCAGAATGTAATATCGTTCATAATTATACATCTTACAGACGCAGAATGTAATATTGTTCCTAATTACAGACGCAGCCTGTAATATCGTTCATAATTATACATTTTACAGACGAAGAATGTAATTTCGTTCATAATTATACATCTTACAGGCCGAGCAATGTACTACTGTTCATAAGTATTATTACGAACTGCACAGTTTATTCCTGTTCATATTTATGCATTCTACAGACCGCACAGTTTACTATCATTAATAATTACTCCTTCATAATAATACAACTCTCAAACCGCACAATGCAATACCATTCATAATTATGCATCTTATCGCGCAGTTTACTACCTTTCATAATAGTAATGATGGTAACAATAATAATAATAAAGGATATTTCTAGCGCCCCATCTCGGATGAGCTCAAGACGTTTACAAAAAGGATTCGGGGTGGGGGGTGGGGGGTGGGGGGGGGTATATATACCGTATTTCCCATCACAGGGCTGTATGTACTGTATTGCCTATCACATTTTGAATTCCCTGTCTAAGTACAGTGAGATGACAAGAAAGAAAAGTGGCTGTGATCTTGTTTTTACGCATTTTGTTTGGCCTGAATGTAGAGCAGGCCTGATTGGAGCCGAAAGTAAAACATACACTCACAATTATGACATACACACTTTAACCCATTAGGCACCCCGCTCAAGAGGGGGTTCGGATTTCAAGATGTTTTCTCCCACACTTTCCTATTGACACAAAGCATTCTGTGTATTTGTGTTTTATTGGTCAAGTGAGCACGGCCTGATTTGTGTCTTTGTGTTTGATTGGTGAAGTGAGCGAGGCCGCTCTCGCCTGAGTTTAGCCGACGGGAGAGGGCCAGGGGGAAATCTTCCGTGTTGTGACTGATAAATGTTTGAGTAAACAAAGTGACCGGACATAATCTGCGGGCGCGCTAGCTTACCAGACTGAAAGAACACGCTCCTGGTTGTGCGGTGAGGCATGACTGAGTGTGCAGGGACACTGGCATGTCATGATGAAGAAAGAGGCAGGCTGTTGGTTAGAGATACTGCAGGGAACGGCTAGGGCAGGTTGGTTACTGCAGGGAACGTTTAGGGCAGGTTGGTTACTGCAGGGAACGGCTAGGGCAGGTTGGTTACTGCAGGGAACGGCTAGGGCAGGTTGGTTACTGCAGGGAACGGCTAGGGCAGGTTGGTTACTGCAGGGAACGTAGGGCAGGTTGGTTACTGCAGGGAACGGCTAGGGCAGGTTGGTTCTGCAGGGAACGGCTAGGGCAGGTTGGTTACTGAGGGAACGCTAGGGCAGGTTCTGCAGGGAAGGCTGGGCAGGTTGGTTCTGAGGGAACGGCTAGGGCAGTGGTTACTGAGGGAATGCTAGGGCAGGTTGGTTACTGCAGGGAACGGCTAGGGCAGGTTGGTTCTGAGGGAACGGCTAGGGAGGTTGGTTACTGCAGGGAACGGCTAGGGCAGGTTGGTTCTGCAGGGAACGGCTAGGGAGGTTGGTTACTGCAGGGAACGTAGGGCAGGTTGGTTACTGCAGGGAACGGCTAGGGCAGGTTGGTTACTGCAGGGAACGGCTAGGGCAGGTTGGTTACTGCAGGGAACGTTTAGGGCAGGTTGGTTACTGCAGGGAACGGCTAGGGCAGGTTGGTTGCTGCAGGGAACGGCTGGGGCAGGTTGGTTACTGTAGGGAACTGCTAGGGCAGGTTACTGCAGGGAATGGCTAGGGCAGGTTGGTTGCTGCAGGGAACGGCTAGGGCAGGTTGGTTACTGTAGGGAACTGCTAGGGCAGGTTGTACTGCAGGGAACGGCTAGGGCAGGTTGGTTGCTGCAGGGAACGGCTAGGGCAGGTTGGTTACTGTAGGGAACTGCTAGGGCAGGTTTGTTACTGCAGGGAACGGCTAGGGCAGTTTGGTTGCTGCAGGGAACTGCTAGGGCAGGTTGGTTACTGCAGGGAACGGCTAGGGCAGGTTGGTTACTGCAGGAAACGGCTAGGGCAGGTTCGTCGCTGCAGGGAACGGCTAGGGCAGGTTGGTTACTGCAGGGAACGGCTAGGGCAGGTTGGTTCTGCAGGAAACGGCTGGGCAGGTTGTCTGCAGGGAACGGCTAGGGCAGGTTGGTTACTGCAGGGAACGGCTAGGGCAGGTTGGTTACTGCAGGGAACGGCTAGGGCAGGCTGTTGGTTAGGGTTACTGCAGGGAACGGCTAGGGCAGGCTGTTGGTTAGGGTTACTGCAGGGAACGGCTAGGGCAGGTTGGTTACTGCAGGGAACGGCTAGGGCAGGTTGGTTACTGCAGGAAACGGCTAGGGCAGGCTGTTGGTTAGGGTTACTATAGGGCAGGCTCTTGGTTAGGGTTACTATAGGGCAGGCTGTTGCTTCTCTTTGAATACCACGAAAAGGCAATGGTTACACATAGCCACTGTAGCAAGTACAACAGGCCGTTTTACAAATAATACTAATATTTAAAGTATTTATAAAGCGCAAAATCGTGTCCATAGACTATTCTAAGCGCATACACGCACGCACGCACGCACGCAATAACACACACAGACGGTTGAAGACAGCAGCATGGAACGGAAAATATGGCAGGTCTATAGTTTTGGGATAAGAAATGTTTTGAGATTTGACTTTAAATGATTCCAGAGAAGGTTTCTGATGGAGAGGAAGGGGAAGGTCACTCCACGTAGAGGGACCGAAGACAGAAAAGGCATGGGAACCAAGGTTGGAGAGTCTGGTGCGAGGAGTGAATGAGAAATTCAGTTGTGTTCAACATGGTATCTATGCGCTCGGAAAAGCCCATATGTGCTCCACTCCGTCTCTGAGAAGTTTCACCAGTGTTGCCTTTCAAACGTCCCCCCCCCCCCCCCCACCCTAGCGGAATGAAACGACCGCCAACCACCCCCACCCCCAACCTAGCGAAATAAAATGAACCCCTCCCCCCCACCTAGCGAAATGAAACGCCCCCCCCCCCCACCCCCAGACTAGCGAAAAGAAATCCCCCCCACCTCCAAATGAAACTCACTCCCACCCCCAGCTGAGGAAATGAAACGACCGCCCTCCCCCCCCCCCCCATCCTAGCGAAATTACGCCCCCCCCAACCCTAGGAAATGACGCCCCCCCCCCCCCCCCACCAGCCTACAGAAATCACCCCGCACCCCCAGCCTAGCGAAATGAAACGACCGCCCTCCCCCCAACCAAATGACGCCCCCCCCCCCCCCAACCTAGCGAAATGACCCCCGCCCCCCCACCTACAGAATCACCCCGCACCCCCAGCCTAGCGAAATGAACGCGACCGCCCTCCCCCCCCCCCCCAACCAATGAGCCCCCCCACCCCACCCCCCACCCCACCCCGCCAGCCTACAGAAATCACCCCGCACCCCCAGCCTAACGAAATGAAACGACCCCCCCCCTCCCCCCAACTAGCGAAATGACTCCCCCCCCCCCCCCCGCCAACTAGCAGAAATGAACCCCCCCCCCCCCCCCTCTTCCTTTCCCGCCGCCTGTTTGAGAGGCGCCGTGTCAAGCGCGTGACTGTGCGGTCTGGCGGGCTGGGCTGGCTGGGCTGGCTAGCTGCCTCTGCACGTGTTTGTTCAGGCCGCGTGAGCGACACGCCTAGGGTGGACCAAGCGCGACGTGGATCGTCTGACCGGGTATGTTTGGTTCTACACGAATAGGTTTAACTTCGTCAACCATCTACCCGAGCATGTTTGGATTCAGGCTTAACTCGGTAGCCGAGTCGGTTGACGCTGTGCACAGCGCGTCGCTATGCATAATACACGTGGAAGTGGTCCTTTGCCTGTAGCCCTTGTATCCAACTGTGATTCAGCTCACTCACACCTTTCTGTGTCAACCAGTGTGGAGCTGTGCATCTTGAAGAGAGGGGTGTGCCTCCCCCCCCCCCACCCCCTTAAAAAAGTCACGTGTCTTTAACAGCTGACTGCATCATGTCATGGTTAGGGTTGGGGTGTAAATTGACTGCACCGTGTCGTGGTTAGGGTTGGGGTGTCAGCTGACTGCACCCTGTCATGGTTAGGGTTGGGGTGTCAGCTGACTGCACCCTGTCATGGTTAGGGTTGGGGTGTCAGCTGCTCACCCTGTCATGGTTAGGGTTGGGGTGTCAGCTGACTTCACCCTGTCATCGTTAGGGTTGGGGTGTCAGGCTGACCCGTCACCCTGTGCACCCTTCGGGTTTGGGTTGGGGTGTCAGCTGACTGCACCCTGTCATCGTTAGGGTTGGGGTGTCAGCTGACTGCACCCTGTCATCGTTAGGGTTGGGGTGTCAGCTGACTTCACCCTGTCATGGTTAGGGTTGGGGTGTCAGCTGACTGCACCCTGTCATCGTTAGGGTTGGGGTGTCAGCTGACTGCACCCTGTCATGGTTAGGGTTGGGGTGTCAGCTGACTGCACCCTGTCATCGTTAGGGTTGGGGTGTCAGCTGGCCGCACCCTGTCATGGTTAGGGTTGGGGTGTCAGCTGACTGCACCCTGTCATTGTTAGGGTTGGGGTGTCAGCTGGCCGCACCCTGTCATGGTTAGGGTTAGGGTGTCGGCTGACTGCACCCTGTCATCGTTAGGGTTGGGGTGTCAGCTGACTGCACCCTGTCATGGTTAGGGTTGGGGTGTCAGCTGGCCGCACCCTGTCATTGTTAGGGTTAGGGTGTCAGCTGACTTCACCCTGTCATTGTTAGGGTTGGGATGTAAATTGACTGCACCATGTCATAGGGTTAGGGTGTCAGCTGACTGCGCCCTGTCATGGTTAGGGTTAGGATGTTTAACAATTGACTAATCATGTCATGGTTAGGGTTAGGTGAGGGGGTTTAACACTGACTGACTAATCATGTCATTGATAGGGTTAGGTTAGTTTAGAGGGTTTAACATGTCATGGTTTGGTTTGGTTAGGGGGTTTAACAACGGACTGCACCTAAACAGAATCGTGTCATGCGTTCCTGTGGTGGTGTACTACGGACACCGTAATTAGCTTTGTAATCTTTCGCGCAAGAAGTCGCGAGAGGTCGCAGTGCACTTCCGGGCCGATTTGTGAGTATGCGTTGCTTCACGCTGTGTATAACAGTGGAAGTTGAACCTAGAATCGCGAGGCAGTACAAATGCCAATACTGTTGCAGATGCAAAAATTACCGTGGAAAGGGGATGGAAGGTGGGGAAAAAAGTGTCTTTGCGTCGTTTTTCGGCTGACCAGAAGATTCGCCAGTTCATAGAAGAAAAAAAATGCGTTTTGGGGCATCCTATAGCACGAGCAACAAGTTATTGCTTATTGCCAGACACATTATTACTACGGGCCGCCAAAAATGCCTTTACAGTTGGCAATGTAAAATTCGCAAATTCACTGTCATCGCCTTCCATTGTGAAGAAAATACGCACTGGAAGTAAAAGTAGCCAAGGGATTTAAGCGATGCCGGGCAAAAGTCAAGGGAGTTAACAATCCGCCTGCTTTGCCCAGTAGCCCGGCATGCTTCTCCTACTGCCACCAATCCCGGCTACATGAGCCGTTCAATTCAATCCCCCCCCCCCCCCCCCCCCCGTCTTTTGCGAAATAACGCCACACATGTCATGAACACTCGGACAGTCGTTTACAATACATGATACTATACAATACAATTGTATTGCCAAGTGTCAGTACAACTGCACTGGGAATGTTTTGCGGTGCCAAGTACATTCATCACACATTCATGCCGATCATAAAACATCATTAAATTACAACAACAGCAAACATCGGGGCAAAAAGTCCTTGATAAATAAATACATGAGAAATCGAACTTCTGATTCTGAGAAATCCAACTTCATACCGACAGATAGGACGAAATATGAAGACTGTTCAATCAATGTCAGTCATTATGTTTGAAAACTCGACAGAGATCGGATGACAAGAAGAAAGCTCACCACATAATGTAGGCTTGGGCACGGTCGGAAGAACGCTACCGATATAGTGTACGTGAGGCGTTGCAATAAGCTACACATGTTGCGTAGGTAACAGATTATAACACTTTATTGTCCTGGTTTCAGTCATTCTTCACCTTTACACGCCTTCCCCGTAGCTCCGCTCTTCTGCAGGCACTCGAGTGTTCAGAACACCATCCTTTGGCACTAAGTCCAATGGTCATCACGCTCTCTCTTACCAGGATGTGTCCTTCATGAAAACCTCTCCTTAAAAACATTTGCTTCAGTCCCATTGTCCTGAGATACAAGTGTGTGTGTGTGTGTGTGTGTGTGTGTGTGTGTGTGTGTGTGTGTGTGTGTGTGTGTGTGTGTGTGTGTGTGTGTGTGTGTAGTTGGCCGCTAGTGGAAGCATCTAGTGTGCTAGTTTGCGTGTGGTCATTTGTTTGTTGGACTTCTTGACTTGGATATATTCGTTTATATCGTTTTATACCATGCAGTCAAAAAGCAAGTGTCTGTATTTGTAAGATGAAATAAACGCTTTATGTCTTAAGTCTTGTTAGTGTTGGTCAGTAGATTGGAATGGTGGCACAGTAAACAGTAGTGAAGGGTCAGTAGACATGTAGTGTTAGGCAGTGCATAAAAGTGTTGGATCAGCAGACAGTACAGATGCATCAGTAGACAGTAGTGAATGGTCATCAGATATGACTAGTGTTAAGCAGTAGATAAGAGTGTTGGATCAGCAGACTGTACAGATGGGTCAGTAAAAAGCAGTGAAAGGTCAGCAGACATGTAGTGTAAGGCAGTAGATAAGAGTGCTGGATCAGCAGACTGTACAGATGGGTCAGTAAAAAGCAGTGAAAGGTCAGCAGACATGTAGTGTAAGGCAGTAGATAAGAGTGTTGGATCAGCAGACTGTACAGATGGGTCAGTAAAAAGCAGTGAAAGGTCAGCAGACATGTAGTGTAAGGCAGTAGATAAGAGTGTTGGATCAGCAGACAGTACAGATGGGTCAGTAACAAGCAGTGAAGGGTCAGCAGACATGCAGTGTAAGGCAGTAGATAAGAGTGTTGGATCAGCGGACTGTACATAAGCGTCAGTAGACAGTAGTGTTGGGCCTTCAGATGTTCTTTACCACTGATTGCTGTATGATTGTTTTCATGTGCCTCTTTATTTGAAATTCTGTACATCGTCTGAAATGAGAGACCGAGGAGCGGGGGAGGGGGAGGAAGGAGTGATAGGATGCAATTACCACCAGCCTATAAACAGTGAAGTGGAGGAACGGAGGTTAAGGGGAAGGGGGGGGGGGGGCGAAGGTGGGGGGGGGGGGGGGGGGGTAGGAGTGGCTTGACCGCTGACAGACCGTATCGTGTAACGAAAGAGGAACCTCCTACGCTCAATTAGCCGCCCTCCCGTTTCAAAACACAACGGCCAAGGTAGGGCAGGGCTGTGGCGTTTTTAATACACACGTGTAGCTGTGCAAAGTGACCCGCGGAGAGCTTCAGTAACTGGTGACGGGCAAATTAGGGACACGATGATCCGCCAACAGAAAGTTGCGAACAATAATTTTATGTTACAATTGCCGCTAGTATAAAGCAACAGCAACAACAGCAAGCAAGCAACACAATAGTATGAGAGATATACAAAGGGAAGACTGGAGAACACAATAGTTTTCATACTACTGAATAATGCGTTTGACCAGTTTATGACAGAGATGTAAACCTACAAAATCTTAAAATATCGGACCAACTGGTCTGACCTTGTAACGCAAATGTCTGACAGAGTTTGCTTTCTGTGTTACAGAGCTGGCCTTGTCAGTAATGCACCTGTTTGAGTTTTGTTTCTGTGTAACAGAGCTGACTTTGCGATGCACCTGTCTGACAGGGTTTGGTTTCTCTGCTACAAAGCTTACCTTGTAATACACCTGGCTGACAGGGTTCAGTTTCTGTGTTGTACCTTGTAATAATATGACAGGGTTTGGTTTCTGTGTTACGGAGCTTACCTTGTAATACACCTGGCTGACAGGGTTCGGTTTCTATGTTACGGAGCTTACCTTGTAATGTACCTGCATGACAGGGTTTGGTTTCTGTGATACAGGACTTACCTTGTAATGCACCTGTATGACAGGGTTTGGTTTATGTGTTACAGAACTTACCTTGTAATGCACCTGCATGACAGGGTTTGGCTTCTGTTTTAAGAGGTTATTTTGTAATGCACCTGTCTGACAGGGTTTAGTTTCTGTGTTATAGGGTTTACCTTGTAATGCACCTGTATGACAGGGTTTGGTTTCTGTGTTACAGGACTTACCTTGTAATGCACCTGTATGACAGGGTTTGGTTTCTGTGTTAAGAGGTTACCTTGTAATGCACCTTTCTGACAGGGTTTAGTTTCTGTGTTACAGGGCTCACCTTGTAATGCACCTGTATGACAGGGTTTGGTTTCTGTGTTACAGGACTTACCTTGTAATGCACATGTATGACAGGGTTTGGTTTCTGTGTTAAGAGGTTATTTTGTAATGCACTTGTCTGACAGGGTTTGGCTTCTGTGATACGGGGCTTACCTTGCGATGCACCTGCATGACAGGGTTTGGTTTCTGTGTTACAGAGGTTACCTTGTAATGCATATGTGTGTCGTGATTACCTGCGGCATAACAAGACAATGTCGCAGTATAACAATTTGCATTACTTGATTTTCTTGGAAGACGAATGAAAACGCAGCATGTCAACAGAGATTTAAGTGGATTAGACAGTTGCAAACTTGAGGCAGATTTGTTGACCAACCCACTGCTGCCAGTCAGCTAGTTTTTGCCGCATGGGCGGTCAGTGGGAGGGGAGGGAACAGGACGGGAGAGAACACTTTTCCTCCAGGAACGTGTATATATATATATATAATAGAGATGTACACTGACATAACTATAATACATGACGGTGGGAAAAGTCAGCACTCACTTTTCTTTCCTTCGGTTTTTATGACATCAACGTGTGTGACTACTGTGATCATGTGCGATTCATTCAGCTTCTGGGACTTCTTCTTGGGTATATAATTCCCTCCGTTTTCATGTTTTCTGTGGGGAACACGTTAGTTTTAAGTCAGTCAGGAGGAATCGCTGTAAAAGTAATTTCCCCCCCCCACATTTTCTGTATCTAACAAAATTGTGTGATATGGTCATTACAATTTGATTTTAACTTTTATGATTGGTCATGGGATACAGTTTCCGACTGTTCAGTGTGGAATAAAGCAGTGTAATGTTATGGCAAATCAATGCACGATTTCTTCAGTTTGCAACTTTTCTGAGTGGAATAAAAATAAAAATAAAGTAGTGTCATGTCATGTCATGACAGATTCTTTCTGCTTCCGGCCTTTCTGTGTGGAATGGAGTAGTTTCATGTCGAAGCAAATCTGAACACAATTCTTGTAACTCCGCTGACTGCAGACCTCAGAGTAAAATCCTCTACCGGAATAAATAATTCCGTGGTTTGCAGACTTCACCGAGTACCATTACTTTACTGGTGACAGTTCCGTGTTTTGCAGACTTCACTGAGTACCAATACTTTACTGGTGACAGTTCCGTGGTTTGCAGACTTCACTGAGTACCAATACTTTACTGGTGACAGTTCCGTGGTTTGCAGACTTCACTGAGTACCATTACTTTACTGGTGACAGTTCCGTGGTTTGCAGACTTCACTGAGTACCAATACTTTACTGGTGACAGTTCCGTGGTTTGCAGACTTCACTGAGTACCATTACTTTTCTGGTGACAGTTCCGTGGTTTGCAGACTTCACTGAGTACCATTACTTTACTGGTGACAGTTCCGTGGTTTGCAGACTTCACTGAGTACCAATACTTTACTGGTGACAGTTCGTGGTTTGCAGACTTCACTGAGTACCAATACTTTACTGGTGACAGTTCGTGGTTTGCAGACTTCACTCAGTACCATTACTTTACTGGTGACAGTTCCATGGACTGTAGCCTTCACTGAGTACCATTACTTT
>JABMCL010002768.1:0-22500 GCA_018857735.1 Alviniconcha marisindica | reverse complement strand
TATTATTATTTTCGAAGTCAGAGATGTCTACTGATGGTGTTACCTACTGTGGTTTAGCCCGAGAAGACGACTAGTGTTGTATTCTGTTTTTAGGGACTACCCGCTGTACAAGTCAGACCCATGTTGTATTCTATTTTGGGGGACTACCCTCTCTACAAGTCAGACCCATGTTGTATTCTGTTTTTATGGACTACCCGCTGTACAATCAGACCCATGTTATAGTCTGTTTTAAGGGACTACCCGCTGTACAAGTCAGACCCACGTTGTATTCTGTTTTTAAGGACCACCTGCTGTGCAAATCAGACCTATGCTGTATTCTTTTTAGTCCAGGAAGCTGATCCATTTGGTCGTCTATTTTTAAGTCCAGGAAATCGACCCATGTTATGTGTTGAATTCAGCGTGACAACCTGCTATTCAATTCAGGCCCATATTGTGTTCTGTTTTCAGGGACTAATAACGATAAAAATAACGACAACAATAGCGTCGTTTCAATAGCGCGGTATCTCGCCGGCAATGATGAGCACATCGCTCTTTGCAAGATCAACAAAAATATATCATAGAACCTAAACAATTTATACATAAACATGATATTACATTCATCGCACACTACACCCACATACACCGACACCCCCCCCCCCCCCCCCCCCCCCCCCCCCCCCCCCCACCCCCATCCCCCTCACTCCATACACACATACGTGCATGGGCGCACAGAGAAGGAATGCAACGAGAATGACAGAAGTAGGGGTGGTGAGAAGTGTGGTATTTTTTGTTGAGGTGATTCTTTGACGCGGTTATAAAGGCGGGGGGGGGGGGGGGTGGAGATTGTTGAAGTGATTCTTTAACGCAGTTATAAAGGCGGGGGGAGGGGGAGGAGATATTGTTTGTTGAGGTGAGTTTTGAACACAGTTTTTAAGGCATGGGAGGACTGCAATATGCCCGATGTTCATCCCATGCTCTGTTGTTGTGGTTTTTCCAGGGACTACCTGTTGTTCAGGTCAGACCCATGTTGTATTCTGTTTCAGGGACTATCTGTTGTTCAAGTCAGACCCATGTTGTATTCTGTTTCAGGGACTACCTGTTGTTCAGGTCAGACCCATGTTGTATTCTGTTTCAGGGACTACCCGCTGTTCGAGTCAGACCCATGTTGTATTCTGTTTCAGGGACTACCCGCTGTTCAAGTCAGACCCATGTTGTGTTCTGTTTCAGGGAATACCCGCTGTTCGAGTCAGACCTATGTTGTGTTCTGTTTCAGGGACTACCTGTTGTTCGAGTCAGACCCATGTTGTGTTCTGTTTCAGGGACTACCTGCTGTTCGAGTCAGACCCATGTTGTATTCTGTTTCAGGGACTACCCGCTGTTCGAGTCAGTCCTATATTGTGTTATGTTTTCGGGGACTACCCGCTGTTCAAGTCAGACCTATGTTTTTTTTTTTTTTTTTACTTTGTCAGAAAGGAAGCTTTATTTGCATGAGGGTGTCAAAGACGACATAGTTGCAAGTGCAATACAAAATATAAATGGCGACCAGCGTCCTTCGAGATTAATGGGTAATATTTTTAATTAAAAGTAAATTTGACCAGCAAAGAAATTACCCCCCCCCCTCCCCCCCCAAAAAATGTACAGCAGCAGCAACAACAAAAAGTGCGTAAAATTAATCGATACATAATTATAAGGATGAAGTTGGATTAATGAATATCATCTGCAAGCAATTCTATGTTGACGAACTCAACGAGTCGATAGTATTATAGTTAATACCATAAGCAATTAAACAAAATACACAATGTTCTGCAAATGAAAGTAGAAGTCGTTCCGCCCCTGCCCCCAATAACACCCCCAACCCCCATCGGCTTCCCTTCGCGAATCTATGTGTTGATGATGATGCCTTTATAACGTTTGTTTCATTCTCACATAGAGGGCACCAGACACGCAATGGTGGAAAGCACGACCGTAATAATTAAAGTAAACATGGTGCTTAACGTCCACAGAAACCGTAAGGCTTATTAGGGACGGAGAGGAGGGGAAGGGGGTATGGAGGTGGGGAGGGGGGGAAGAGGGAGGAAGATTATATACCTGTCGCTACACTGTCCCCACCAGAACGACTCCTGCATTAGGATGGGCAGCGATGAAAGCCATTTTAATGTTTGTGTGTGTGTGTGTGTGTGTGTGTGGGTGTGTGTGGGTGTGTGTGTGTGTGTGTGTGTGTGTGTGTGTGTGTGTGTGTGTGTGTGTGTGTGTTGAACTTTTACTTTGCCTATCTTAGTCATAGACGTAGGACTATATTTTACATTGGAACATTACTCATACTTATGGCGTGTGTGTGCGTGTGTGTGTGTGTGTGTGTGTGTGTGTGTGTGTGTGTGTGTGTGTGTGAGTGCGTGCGTGCGCGCTCGTGCAGGTGTGTGTATGTGCGTGTGCGCGCAGGTGTGTGTATGTGCGTTTGGGTGTTGTTGTTTTTGGTGCAAATGGGTTGCTAGTTGATGTCAGTGTTGTTGTTTGCGTATGTTTGTATGCTTACCGCTTTAGAGACACTTTCCTTGTTGTAAAACTTGGTGAATAAAGAATCTGAATCTGAATCTAATGTTTATTAATTCTGAGAGACAAAGTCACAAGACAGTGTCTACAGACCACATATAAATATTATTTGAAGAGAAAGGAGAGCCGAAGCGGATTCGAACCTATCAGACCCATGTTGTATTCTGTTTCAGGGACTACCCATTGTTCAAGTCAGACCCATGTTGTGTTGTGTTTTCAGGGACTACCCGCTGTACAAGTCAGACCCATTTTGTGTTGTGTTTTCAGGGACTACCCGCTGTACAAGTCAGACCCATGTTGTGTTTTCAGAGACTACTCGCTGTACAAGTCAGACCCATGTTGTGTTTTCAGGGACTACCCGCTGTACAAGTCAGACCCATGTCGTGTTTTCAGAGACTACCCGCTGTTCAAGTCAGACCCATGTTGAGTTGTGTTTTCAGAGACTACCCGCTGTTCAAGTCAGACCCATGTTGTGTTGTGTTGTCAGAGACTACCCGCTGTTCAAGTCAGACCCATGTTGTGTTGTGTTTTCAGAGACTACCCGCTGTTCAAGTCAGAAAAGTCGACCCATGACATCGCGGACGCCCTGCTGTCCTTGAAGCACGCGGTGGTGCACCCTCAGTTTGCCGCCGGACCCCTTTCGCCCCCGTCACCTGGCCCTATGCCTCACCTGGGTCACCACGCCCCTGGGCCTGGCGCGGTCCCCTTCCCCACTGCCCCGTCCCCCTGCCCACAGGCCGGACCCCAGGGTATTGCCGCCAGCTACACGAGTCACGGACAGGGCCAGTCGCTGCTCCATACACCTTACGGCGTGGGGCTTGGGGTAGGAGTAGGGGTTGGGGTGGGCGTGCAGTACGGGCAGCAGTACCCAGATCCCTGTTCCAGCCCGTCGGGTCAGCACCCACCCCTGGCACCGCCTCCACCCCTGGCCCCTCCCCCACCGCCACCCCATCCCTCCCAGACGACAAGCGTGACGTTCCCGGCCATGAGCGTTAACGTGTCCATGTCGATGAACGTGGGCGTGACCCCCAACTTGCACGCACCAGCCGCCTACAGCTACAACCCCCCGTCGCATCAGCAATGGCCACCTCCACCATCACCCGCTCAACCACCGTCACCATCACATCTTGCCACTCACTACCACCATGGCTCGAGCTTTGGCACAGGAATGGCGCAGTATTCCGGATACGCCGCAGCGCAACTGCCTGCAGGTCAGTCACATCCGATGTCCAGCTACCCCGCTGCTACCTACACCATCGGTTCCGATTTGAGAGCCAGCGACTCACGGTTCTACTACAAGTCAGGCGGTGGTGGTGACGTTGGAGGTGACTCACGGTTCTACTACAAGTCAGGCGGTAGTGGTGACATGGGAAGTGACTCACGGTTCTACTACAAGTCAGGCGCCGACATGGGAGGTGACTCACGGTTCTACTACAAGTCAGGCGCCGACATGGGAGGTGACTCACGGTTCTACTACAAGTCAGGCGGCGGGGAACCGTTCAAGGACCAGGGCGCCCGCTACTGCGCCGTGAGACACCCCCACCATCACCTGCACGAAGACCAAGAGGACGGCGGCGCGCTGCATGGAAAAAGGTCCAAGCTGCTGACGGACAAGGTTGCCATGGCAGCAGCAGCAGCAGCGGTCTCGGTGACCAGTTCCGGGGCAGCAGCTGGAATGATGATGGGGATAGGGGTAGGGGAGGGAGCTTTAGGACTCGGTACCCATCCCCATCACCCGCAACACAACCCGCATCACCACCACCACCATCATCACCACCACCAAGGCCTGCTGAAAACCAACTTGTGTCGCATCTGCGGCAAGACCTATGCCAGACCGTCCACGTTGAAGACGCACCTGCGTACGCACAGTGGTGAGAAACCGTACAAGTGCAACACATGCAACAAGTCCTTCTCCCAGGCCGCTAACCTTACAGCTCACATCCGAACCCACAGCGGTGAGAAACCTTTCCGATGCCCCATCTGTGACCGCCGCTTCTCGCAGAGTTCCTCCGTGACGACGCACATGCGCACACACTCCGGGGACCGACCTTACCGCTGCAGATTGTGCAAAAAGGCGTTCTCCGATAGCTCCACTCTCACCAAGCACCTCAGAATCCACAGCGGCGAAAAACCATACCAGTGTAAACTATGCCTCCTGCGTTTTTCCCAGTCTGGCAACCTGAACAGACACATGAGGGTGCACGCTAACCAGGCGTAGCGGTGAGAAACAATAGGACAGAAGTACAGCAAAAACAAATGGGACTTGCAATCACGACAATGTAGCGAAGAGGGACTTTGACACGTAAACTGTCTCGTATGTTTCTGCCAGTGCAGCGGCGAGAAATGCTTTTATTAAAAAGCGACACCAGAGATGTTCCCGGTCAAATAATCTAACTGTTGAGACAGGGGTTTCATGCCAGCCAGAGTGAGAAACCCTAGCTTTGTAAACTGAATGTACTGTGTCGACTCGTTGATCTCAACAGACACAGGCACCTCTGAAACTGTTATCATATAATCCGGTGCACGGACACACCAGGGATCAAGAATTTATCCAGTGTGCGGACACTTACCACTGACTATATCAAAACTGTGTACCCAAAGAAAAAACTATGATTCTTCTCGCACGCAACAATTCACAGTGTATAGTGAACGACATGGTTATATTATTTTCCGTTAAACACAACTTCCACGAAAAATCGAATGTAACAAGAGTAACACTCGAGGTTCTTTATTTCATTCTGGCATTATCTGTTAGCTGCAGCCACGCTGATTTGCACTTGTGAACAATTTAATAGGTTGGATTCTGCACTTATGACTCTACGACGGGTCTGATGGACAATTTAATGTGTTGAATTATATGCTAACGACACCACGACGGGTCTGATGGACAACATGTTGAATTCCATACTTATGACGCCACGACGAGTCTGATGGACAATTTAATGTGTTGAATTCCATACTAATGACACCACGACTGGTCTGGTGGACAATTTAATAGGATGAATTCCATACTTATGACACCACGACGGGTCTGATGGACAATTTAATAGGATGAATTCCATACTTATGACACTACGACGGGTGTGATGGACAATTTAATAGGATGAATTCCATATTTATGACACCACGACGGGTCTGATGGACAATTTAATAGGTTGAATTCCGTACTTATGACATCATGACAGGTCTAATTAACAATTTATAAGTTGAATTCCGTACTTATGACATCACGACGGATCTGAAGGAAGTTTAATAAGTTCAATTTCGTACTTATAACAACACTACGATGGGTCTGAGGGACAGTTTAATACTTTCAATTCTGTACTTATGACACTACGATGGATCTGAAGAACAATTTAATAGGTTGAATTGCGTACTTATGATACTACGACAGATCTGAGGGACAATTTATAGTTGAATTCCGTACTTATGACACTACGACGGATCCGAGGGACAATTTATAGGTTGAATTCCGTATTTATGACACTACGACGGGTCTGAAGGACAATTTATCAGGTTCAATTCCGTACTTATGACACTACGATGGATGTGAAGAACAATTTAATAGGTTGAATTGCGTACTTATGATACTACGACGGGTCTGAGGGACAATTTAAAAGTTCAGGCTTTTCCCCAATGTTGCCTACATACACTCTTCTCTTTATGGACTTCGTGTCTATACCGATTAGAAAAGGTCAGAAACTCGCCGACTAGCTCTCTCTCTCACTCTCTCCTCTCTCTCTCTCTCTCTCTCTCTCTCTCTCTCTCTCTCTCTCTCTCTGTCTCTCTCTCTGTCTCTCTCTCTCTCTCCGCGTTCGCGCGCGTGTGCGTGTGTGTTTGTGTGTGTGTTAAATACTGTTTCTTCGTTTGTACGGGGGTTTTAGGTCCAAATTTGATTTAATGTTTTAATATTTATTGAATGATTTGTTTGATTGACGAACCAGACGGTAACTGTTTTTCCTGCGCAGATATAATAAAATTGTACTCACAAGATATTACTGACTACTTTCCAGGACCATGCCTAGACGACAAGGTTAATAACAATAAGAGGTAGGAATTAACAACAGTATTCTCACTGCAGGTTAATAACGATAGGGGAAAGGGATTAACAACTGTAATTTGACTGCAAGTATATAATGATTAGAAGTAGCAACTGATTAACAACTGTATTTTCATTTCAGGTTAATAATGAATAGAGGTAAGAATTAACAACTGTATTTTCACCGTAGGTTAATAATTACTGGGGACAGGATTAACAACTGTAGAGGGCAGGATCAATAGCTGTATTTTCACTTCAGGTTAATAATGATTAAAGGTAGGAATTTACAACTGTATTTTCACTTCAGGTTAATAATGATTAAAGGTAGGAATTTACAACTGTATTTTCACTTCAGGTTAATAATGATTAAAGGTAGGAATTTACAACTGTATTTTCACTTCAGGTTAATAATGATTAAAGGTAGGAATTTACAACTGTATTTTCACTTCAGGTTAATAATGATTAAAGGTCGGAATTTACAACTGTATTTTCACTTCAGGTTAATAATGATTAAAGGTCGGAATTTACAACTGTATTTTCACTTCAGGTTAATAATGATTAAAGGTAGGAATTAACAACCTCTATTTTCACTGCGGGTTAATAATGATGAGGGGAAGGGATTAACAACTGTACTTTCGCTGCCTGTTAATAATGATTAGAGGTAGGAATTAACAACTGTATTTTCACTGTAGGTTAATAATTATTGGGGACAGGATTAACAACTGTACTTTTGCTGCCTGTTAATAATGGTTAGAGGGCAGGATTAACAAATGTATTTTTACTGCATGTTAATAATGATTAGAGGTAGCAATTACAACTGTATTTTCACTGCAGGTTAATTATGATTAGAGGTGGGAATTAACAACTGTATTTTCACTGTAGGTTAATAATTACTGGGGACAGGGTTAACGACTGTATTTTCACTTCAGGTTAATAATAAGAATAAATAAGAATAAGAATAATCTACATTTATCATGCGCTCATCAACGACCTGAGCGCTCACATGATACATATTAACCTAAATATGATATTCTAACACATGTAGAGCATAGTCCTACCAAAACAATTTACACAAAGTATTATACAAAAAAAGAAAAGAAGAAAAAGAAGAAGAAAAAAACGCACCACACACACACACACACACACACACACACACACACACACACACACACACACACACACACACACTGACTGTAGCCGAAACTGGGTACTGATATTAGTTAGGATGGAAATACTGTGAGAAGAGGAAGTTTTTCAGTTTGGCTTTAAAATATGACAGGGTTGAGCAATGTCTAAGGTCTTGTGAGATTGAATTCCAAATGTGGGGTCCAAAGCAAGAGAAGGTGCGAAAGCCATGAGTCTTGCGTTTGTATTGTTCGATTTCCAGCATGCGGATGTCAGAAGAAGAGCGTAGTGTACGAGATGGAGTGTAAACATGCAGCAGTTCAGAAAGGTAAACAGGACCAGAACTACTTACAGCACTGAAACACATACAAGCGACTTTGTACTTAATACGTTCTGAAATGGGAACTAGAGGTAGGAATTAACAACTGTATTTTCACTTTAGGTTAATAACGATAATAGGTAGGAATTAACAACTGTATTTTGACTGCAGGTTAATAATGATGAGAGTTAGAAATTAACAACTGTATTTTCTGTGCTTGTCAACAATGATTGGAGGACAGGATTAACAACTGTATTTTCTCTGCTTGCTAATAATGATTGGAGGACAGGATTAACAACTGTATCTTCATTGCAGGTTAATAATGATGAGAGCAAGGGCTTAACAATTTTTTCTTTCTGCTTTTTAATAATGACAAAGCGAACAGCAACTGTATTTTTACTACAAGTTAACAAAGATAAAAAGAAGGAATTAACATTTTCCTCCACATGTTATGGCGACCGACAGCAGTCTTGGCTGCCAAACTAATTTCGGGGGACGCTGTGGGGGGGGGGGGGGGGGGGGGGGGGGGGGGGGGCGTGAGAGTGGAGAGAGAACCAAGTTCGATTGCATTGTTTTGTATTGTGATGCATTGTATTAAGCCGTGTTGTATTTTGATGTATTGCATTGGACTATATTATTGAAATCTGGCCCATAAACTTTTCAGCTAACCGAATTTGATGGCACTACACTTGTTTACTTGCATGCCTAAGAAGGAACTTAATGTTGAGTAAATATAATAATTTGTCTTGCTTTATTTCCACTCACACGATAGTCATCCTATTTTACCAAGAGAAAGTGTGCATTGATGTCCGGTCGTTCGCATGCTGCTGACTCTTTTTACGCGTGTGTAATTTAATCTTGCTTGCATGAATGGGGGGGGGGGGGGGGGGGAGGGAGGAAGAAAAACAACCAATTAAAATGAGTGATCTTGCAGCCTTGCTCATTTTGTTTGGTACATGTACCCCGGAACAACAGCATGTTGCGCCTGGTCTGACTGCTCCAATGCATCCCGCGTGACTAGATCACGTATTGCGGCATTGTTCATGCCAGGGGCTTCGATTATAGCTCCTTCTTGACATTAAAACATTTGTATTCTCTTTTTCGTGTCGTTGTTTTCATTGCCACTACTTTTGCTGTCTTTGTTTTGGTTTCTGTTTTGTCAAGTTTAATTGCATCTTTGTCTCATTCTCTTTTCCGTTTCGTGTCCCTCCTTCCCATGTCTTCAATAATAATAATAAAGATGTGTTCGGCAACGCTCCATAATCCAACGAAGGTAGGAGCATAAAGGGTTTCACAATAACTCTGCTACTGAGCAGGACCTAACACTGACAGACACACACAGTGTAAAGCGCTGTACGATAACACTAGCAACCACACACACACACACACACACACACACACACACACACACACACACACACACACACACACACACAGACGGACACAAAACCACTTTTGTTGACATGCAAGACTTCACTCCGTCCATACATGCAAGAAGAAGAAGAAAAGGGAACAAACAAAAAAGGCGGTCTTTCTCTATTACAGAAAGAAAAGCAAAGGAAGACGTAGAAGAAACCCATCACGGTATTTAAGACTATTAATAGAGGATCCCGCTCTACCATGGCCCCGTCTCTTTCTTTCGCCCTTTCACTCTCGCATTACAGTTCACCGAGTGACAGCTGCACCTGCACAAACCCACTGAAGTGATCGGCTATATCTTCTCTCTCTCCACATAGCTTCCGCACCCCCACCTCCACCCCACACCTGTCCTCGCCCCACCCCACCGCCTCATTGCCCGTTTCCCCGCCCTCCCCTAACCGGCCTCAGCAATATCTCGTTCGCAGCCACGGCACGCGCTGTGAGGTGGCCACGGTCGATTGCACACACGTCCGGTACCATTGTGCACGTGTTTCAAGCTCGCACAGGTCAAAGTTGGGAGGCAATGAAGCGTGTCAGGTACTTGCCTAAATGTTGACTTTCTGCCTGGGGCGACCCCGCCCGGCCAATTAACTCTCCAGTCTAACTGACGTTTGTGGCAACACCGGCACTCGAGAAGCTAGATCTTCTGTCTAACGTTTGTGGCAACACTGGCACTCGAAAAGCTAGATCTTGTGTCTAACGTTTGTGACAACACTGGCACTCGAGAAGCTAGGTTTTGTGTCTAACGTTTGTGGCAACACTGGCGCTCGAAAAGCTAGATCTTATGTCTAACGTGTGTGGCAACACTGGCACTCAAAAAGCTAGATCTTGTGTCTAACGTTTGTGAAAACACTGGCCCTCGAGAAGCTAGATCTTGTGTCTAACGTTTGTGGCAACACTGGCACTCGAGAAGCTAGATCTTGTGTCTAACGTTTGTGACAACACTGGCACTCGAGAAGCTAGGTCTTGTGTCTAACGTTTGTGGCAACACTGGCGCTCGAAAAGCTAGATCTTATGTCTAACGTGTGTGGCAACACTGGCACTCAAGAAGCTAGATCTTGTGTCTAACGTTTGTGACAACACTGGCCCTCGAGAAGTTAGATCTTGTGTCTAACGTTTGTGGCAACACTGGCACTCGAGAAGCTAGATCTTGTGTCTAACGTTTGTGACAACACTGGCACTCGAGAAGCTAGGTCTTGTGTCTAACGTTTGTGGCAACACTGGCGCTCGAAAAGCTAGATCTTGTGTCTAACGTGTGTGGCAACACTGGCACTCAAGAAGCTAGATCTTGTGTCTAACGTTTGTGACAACACTGGCGCTCGAGAAGCTAGATCTTGTGTCTAACGTTTGTGGCAACACTGGCGCTCGAAAAGCTAGATCTTGTATCTAACGTTTGTGACAACACTGGCACTTGAGAAGCTAGATCTTGTGTCTAACGTTTGTGACAACACTGGCACTCGAGAAGCTAGATCTTGTGTCTAACGTTTGTGGCAACAGAGGCACTCGAGAAGCTAGATCTTGTGTCTAACGTTTGTGGCAACACTAGCGCTCGAAAAGCTAGATCTTGTGTCTGACTAACGTGTGTGGCAACACTGGCACTCGAGAAGCTAGATCTTGTGTCTAACGTTTGTGGCAACAGTGGCACTCGAGAAGTTAGATCTTGTGTCTAACGTTTGTGACAACACTGGCACTCGAGAAGCTAGATCTTGTGTCTAACGTTTGTGACAACACTGGCACTCGAGAAGCTAGATCTTGTGTCTAACGTTTGTGGCAACACTGGCGCTCGAAAAGCTAGATCTTGTGTCTAACGTTTGTGGCAACACTGGCACTCGAAAAGCTAGATCTTGTGTCTAACGTGTGTGGCAACACTGGCACTTGAGAAGCTAGATCTTGTGTCTAACGTTTGTGGCAACACTGGCGCTCGAGAAGCTAGATCTTGTGTCTAACGTTTGTGGCAACACTGGCGCTCGAAAAGCTAGATCTTGTGTCTAACGTTTGTGACAACACTGGCACTTGAGAAGCTAGATCTTGTGTCTAACGTTTGTGACAACACTGGCACTCGAGAAGCTAGATCTTGTGTCTAACGTTTGTGACAACACTGGCGCTCGAGAAGCTAGATCTTGTGTCTAACGTTTGTGACAACACTGGCGCTCGAAAAGCTAGATCTTGTGTCTAACGTTTGTGACAACACTGGCACTTGAGAAGCTAGATCTTGTGTCTAACGTTTGTGACAACACTGGCACTCGAGAAGCTAGATCTTGTGTCTAACGTTTGTGGCAACAGAGGCACTCGAGAAGCTAGATCTTGTGTCTAATGTTTATGGCAACACTAGCGCTCGAAAAGCTAGATCTTGTGTCTGACTAACGTGTGTGGCAACACTGGCACTCGAGAAGCTAGATCTTGTGTCTAACGTTTGTGGCAACACTGGCACTCGAGAAGTTAGATCTTGTGTCTAACGTTTGTGACAACACTGGCACTCGAGAAGCTAGATCTTGTGTCTAACGTTTGTGACAACACTGGCACTCGAGAAGCTAGGTCTTGTGTCTAACGTTTGTGGCAACACTGGCGCTCGAGAAGCTAGATCTTGTGTCTAACGTTTGTGGCAACACTGGCGCTCGAAAAGCTAGATCTTGTGTCTAACGTTTGTGATAACACTGGCACTTGAGAAGCTAGATCTTGTGTCTAACGTTTGTGACAACACTGGCACTCGAGAAGCTAGATCTTGTGTCTAACGTTTGTGACAACACTGGCGCTCGAGAAGCTAGATCTTGTGTCTAACGTTTGTGACAACACTGGCACTCGAGAAGCTAGATCTTGTGTCTGACTAACGTGTGTGACAACACTAGCACTCGAGAAGCTAGATCTTGCATGGTGTGTGTGTGTGTGTGTGTGTGTGTGTGTGTGTGTGTGTGTGTGTGTGTGTGTGTGTG
Organism: Alviniconcha marisindica; assembly: GCA_018857735.1. Lineage (NCBI taxonomy): Eukaryota > Metazoa > Mollusca > Gastropoda > Provannidae > Alviniconcha > Alviniconcha marisindica. The sequence goes on along the minus strand of JABMCL010002768.1, from coordinate 10,139 downwards.
TGTGTGTGTGTGTGTGTGTGTGTGTGTGTGTGTGGTGCGGGGTGTGGTGCGTGCTGTGTGCGTGCGTGCGTGCGTGCGTGCGTGCGTGCGTGCGTGCGTGCGTGCGTGCGTGTGTGTGTGTGTGTGTGTGTGTATGTGTGTGTGTGTTGTGTGTATTGTGTGTGTGTGTGTGTGTGTGTGTGTGTGTGTGTGTGTGTGTGTGTGTGTGTTGTGTGTGTGTGTGTGATGAAATGAGCGTATCCTTACGTCTTTATAAGCGCTCTGGGCCGTTACGAGATACGGCGCATGCATAATTTATTCTTAACTTACTGTCTGACTAACGTGTGTGGCAACAGTGGCACTCAAGAAGCAGTCTAAACCCTGTCTAAAACTGGCGGCTCTGATGCTGCTGTTACTGACAAAGGCTTTTACTGAGGAGAAAACGAACACTTGTAGGCTTGCCGTCCGACTTATTGAAAACCACAAATTATTCCAGAAAGTATGGATTCGTGCATCAAGACATCATGTGCAACACAGACAGCGAAGAGGAGGCAAGAAATTATCGATTGGACAGGGATCGCTAGGTCACTGACATCTGCTTCAAGTGCCTCGATCTTTGAACTCAACGCTCCCCACCCCCCCACCCCCCTCCACCTCCCCCACCTCCCACCCCCCCCCCCTTCCACCCCCTCCACCCCCTTTCCCAAAGCACATCGTTGTAGGGAGTGAACCGTTGTTATGCGGTGTCCAATCAGGTTTCAATTTTTGACGTCACGCGCATTGCATTCGCTGTTTAAACAAGGGTCTTTCCCTGATGGACTCTTTAGTAACCTTCACCATGCATGTGGACCCTGGTACATGGTGTCTAGCTAACGTGTGAAGCAGCTCTGGGACCCCAAAACCCACATCTGGTGTCTAACTAACATGTGAAGCAGCATTCGCACTCCAGTAACTGCATCTTGTATCTAACTCCCGCCTTTAAAGTTACGGACTAATGTTTCTACGTTTAAGCAGCCTAAACGCCATATAAAATGGCGGCTTTGATGCTGCCGTTACCGACAAAAGCTACTACTGGGGAGAGAATAAAACACTTGTAGGGACCGACGCCGTCCCACGTACCATTGAAGAATACACATTATTCAAGAAAATGTGGATTTACGCACCAAAACACACCATAATCAATACAGACGGTGAAGAGGAGACACGAAAATCTTGAATGGGAAGGGATCATTGGGTCAGAGACATCTGTTTACAATTACAGTGAACTTTGAAGCTGAACTGTTATCACACGGTGTCCAATCAGTTTCGAGTTTTGATGTCACGCGCGCTGTCTCTAAAAAAAATATATATAAAAAATAAATTAAATAACCTGTGAGACCCATGACTTCACTTTTTTTGTGTGTGTGGTGTGTTTTTTTGTTTGTTTTTTGTTTTGTTTTTTCGTTGTCGTTCATATCTTTTTCATCGGTTCTCTTTTGTGTGTGTGTGTGTGTGTGTGTGTGTGTGTGTGTGTGTGTGTGTGTGTGTGTGTGTGTGTGTGTGTGTGTGTGTGTGTGTGTGTGTGTGTGTGTGTGTGTGTGTGTGTGTGTGTTTGTGTGTGCGATTTCGTTCAAACTATTACAAATGCACAGCTCCATACAAACGTATATCTATGTGAAATATACAGCTCAAAGTTGTTGTGAATCATTGGTATTGAAGTTTAGCGTTTTCTTAGGAAGCTGCATATAGACACAATTTATACTGATTGATTATTATACATTGCACAAACTTAGTTCTCTTTCAAATAAAAGTAATAAATCAAAATATTCACCATATCTGTATTTACTAATACCCCTTTTTAGCTCTCAGGATTGATTGCTAGAACGTCACTGCTGTTCTCCGTTTCATTATATCCAAATAAAATGTCCTTTAATATTATTATTTTTTTCAAATTTCAAATATGCATATTCATCGACTTTTTTTCTCTCCAAATTAAATTAATTTTACCGCGAGACCAGAACAAATGTTCATTGTAATCAATTTAATCTATGCAGAATTGACAGTTTTTATTTTCAGACATTCCCGTTTTGTATATGTTTGTACAGTCGAATCTCTTTCGTGCTTGTGTGTGCGTGCGTGTGTGTGTGTGTGTGTGTGTGTGTGTGTGTGTGTGTGTGTGTGTGTGTGTGTGTGTTAAATTCCAGCAGAGCATAGTCACGTTATTTTTGTTGACAATCAATTTTAAAAGATCTGTCGGCTTCTTCATATATTGGTCAAGTTTTCTAATTATAACTGGCTCTATTTCAAGTTCAGTTGTTTATTAGCAGAAATACAATCTAACCATATTTTTTTTGAATAGCGTTAATAATCGCGTTGTACTGATCTGAAACGATTCTTCCTCTATTATTCACTATTGTCTGTTTCATTTCCTTAGGTTAAATAATCGTTTTTCGTTTTCTTTTGTGATGTCGTTAATGTATTCTCTGCCTTGCCTTTTCCATTCTGGGTAAAATAATAAATGATGCTTATATTGTACTAAAGAGCTGTTCCAAAGTAGTTGAAAATAAACGTTTTTAGAATCAGTTTCGCTTTCCATTAAGTTTGCCGATATGTGTACTTTCCCGATCTACAAATAAACGCAAGCCAATGGCTATTTCTCAGGCTACTGACGACTGGCGCATGTGGAAGGAGAGAGGGACCTATGGACTCTTTAGCAAATCGAGATTAGGGGCTATCCGCCTTTATTTGCTCATACATACGAGGTCTGTCTGAAAAGTAACGGGACTGGGTGTGCTGTGAGAGCTTTGGGCGAAAGAGGGTAAGCGGATTGCGTTATCATCTAACATGATATCTTGGGAATATATAACTGTAATCTTAGCTTTCTGCAACCATTGAATTTTGTTTCACGTGCTTTTGTTTACACCTCCCCTCATGCGGAAAGGCTGCGCAAAAATGGTGCCAAGGCTGCTGAATGATGATCAGAAGGATCGTCGCCTGCAGGTGTGTCAGGACATCATCGAGCGTCTTCAAACTGAACCAGACTTGCTTCGTAGAGTCATCACTGGTGATGAGACATGTTTTTTTGGAGTACGACCAGGAAACCAAGCGCCAGAGATGTCAGTGGGTCTCTGACGTCGCCGAGGCCGAAGAAAGCAAGACAGTCAAAATCAAAAGTCAAAGTCATGTTTATCACCTTCTTCGATGTCAGAGGCATCGTCCACGGCGAGTTCTTGCCACAGGGCCAGACGAACAATCAGCAAGTCTACAAAGAGATCCTGCGGCTTTTGCTTCGCTCAGTGCGCGAGAAGAGACGAGAGTTGTGACAGGACAAATCGTGACTGCTTCACCACGACAATGCACCTGCTCACAACACCCTGAGCATCCGGCAGTTGCTGGCCGAGAAGAACATCGCCGTACTGGAACAACCTCCCTATTCACCTGATCTTGCTCCGTGTGACTTTTTCTTTTCCCAAGCTCAAGGGGATGATCAAGGGGACCCGTTTTGAAGCGTGGAGGCCATCAAGAGGGCCGTAACGACGGAGCTGAGGGGCATCCCAGAAGAATCCTTCCAGCAGTGCATAGAAGCGTGACAGAGAAGGATGGAAAAGTGCATTAGACTCGAGAGGGATTACTTTGAAGGGGAAACCATGTAGTTTATTGTTTGGAATTGAAATAAATTGTTTGTGACACCAGTCCCGTTACTTTTCAGACAGACCTCGTATACTGGGCGGCACTTGGTTGTGAACAGTCAAGTATGTGGAGATGCTATCATATGTTCGCCGTCACCGTCGCTTAGGCGTAATAATGCTGTTGGTTTTACCCGCCTCATCTGAGGACATTAATCATCAAGAGCCTTATGATGCTGTCGAAGGGAAATAACCATGCTCTTGGACTGACCCTCCTAGTTACACAAGGTTATTTCCCTTGTCCTCTTGGTGCGTTATTTAGCGCTTTGCCGTGTTGTTCTTTTTGTGTTGTTTGGACAAACAGTGTAATCTTTCTGGCGTAATCATTAATGCAGTCGTAAGACTCTCGTCTGATCAAGCAATAATAACAATAAGCAAAGAGGAAGATAATGTGACAGAGAGTGAAAGAAAGATCAGCAACTTTGTATCATTTCATCCAAGGAACATTGCTTTTAATCGATAATTAGCTGTAACTAAATGAAAACACGAAAGATCCGAAGAGCAAAAATGTAGAATATTATTGTTAAAGTGGGAAAAGCAGAGGCTCCTGTAGAGTGACATTTTGACTCAACTTGAAGTGAGTTGTGTTCACACGCCCTAACCCTGGCGTTGTAACAGGCTCTGCTAAGTTTTTTTCTTTTTCTTTTCCTCTCATTATTCTTTTTGTTTTCATCAATTAGTGTGGCAGTTATATGCACCATGAAATGGCCGACCTTTTGGTACAATTTTTGTGTTTCTTCCTGTTCACGTGAGAGCAGTCGGATTTCTTCTGTTTCTCAAGATTGTGATTCTGCTCCCAGCGCTGCCGTATTTGCCAGTTGAAGAGGCTGAACAAGACAGGTCTTCAATGCTGACGTGGCCGCTGCGATCACACCCCTCGACCGCCCCACTGCCGACCAGCTGAACGGTCGGCTACACGCCCTCTTGGACCCTCATGCGCGAGGTGCCCCGGCGAGGACCATCTAACTGGTACAGCGTTGTTGCTTCGCAGCTAAGCGCCTTGAAGCAAGAGAAACGACGTGCTGAGAGGCGGTGGCTACTCTCCAGATTGACTGTCCACAAACAGATTTTCAATCCTGTGAAGCACAAGATCACACGCCTTGTTGATAATGCTAAAACTGCTTTCAGTAGCTCACAGATCATTCTGTCCACCACATGAAAATAATTATTCTCTGTGTCAAACAGGCTCATGAACAAAGCAAATCGTACACAGCTGCCATCACCATTATCTACTGATAAGCTTCCTCAGATGTTTTCTGAATTTTTCTGAGAAAAAGTAAGCTCCATATGACACAATATTGACAGTTGCGTCAGCATAGCCCTTCTTGATCAACTTGTTTTCTCGTAACCCACTGACCCAGTAGTGCTGTGAGCGAGACAGATGTTTATGCTCTTTTGAAAAAGATGGCGCCTAAATCCTAACCCGATCTCTACATTCCTTTTGTTCGATTGTTCCGATGAAATTGTTCCAGCGCTTACCAATGTTGTAAATGAATCATTGCTCTAAGGCACATTCCCAACTGCATTTAAACGTGCACACGTCAAAAGTCTTTTGAAAACACAAAACAAAAACAAAACAACCCCTCGCTTGACTCAAATGATATAAAAAACTTCAGACCTGTTTCAAAGCTGTCTTTCTTTTCTAACTTGTTAGAGAAGGTTGTCATGTCCGAGTTACTTGACCATCTGAACACAAACTCACTTTGGCCTCGATTTAAGTCAGCTTACCGTGCTCGTCACTCCCGGCACCGAAACTGCGGCACTTTGAGTCCTGAACGACCTTCTCGCTGCCAATGATGATGGTCAAGTGTCTCTTCTCACTCTCCTAGATCTTAGTGCTGCATTTGATACCATTGACCACAGCATTCTCCTCCGTCCGCTCGAACATGCTTTCAGCACACAGAAATTTGCTCTTTCGTGCTTTCGATACTGTCTGATCGAAAGACAGCAAACGGTATCCATTTCTGGTTACGAGTTAAAATCCCTCCACTCTCCGTTATGGTGTACCCCAAGGTTCAGTTCTCGGTCCCATACTGTTTCTTCTATACGCACAACCACTTTCAAAAATCACTGACAGACACTCAATATCCCATAGTGAATTTGCCGGTGATAGCCAGCTGTACAACTGAGTGCCACCTGAACATCTTCATTCTCTGATTAGTAATATGCAGTCATGTATAGCTGATGTGAAAGTCTGGATGATGCAAAATTAATTACAAGTGAACAATTGGAAAACTGAAGCAATGCTCATTGATCATCAAAACTCACAAAACCTTCCACTTTCAATCGTAATCGGTGAAAGTGAAATCAATTTCTGAAGTCAGTCCAGAATCGAGGGGTGATTTTCGGTGACAAGCTCTCGATAAAACAAGATAATAAAGTGTGTCAGTCTACCTACCTGGAGCTGCGTAGAATTAGCTCAGTTAGACATGTCCTCACAGATGATGCTACCAAAACCCTTGTCACATCCCTGGTATTGTCACGTCTTGAGTACTGTAACTCTTTTGTCAGGAATGGCCGAACAGTTCGTCGAAAAACTTCAAAAGGTTCAAAATTGTTCTGCCAGACTCATTTTGAAGACCTCTAAACGCACTCATGCTTCACCACTCTCGACTAAGCTATTCTTTCATGTGCTACGCATCGTAGCAGAAACTGAAACTGCCACGCCTTGACTGACCTGCTTCACCTGTATATCCCATCCGGTTCATTGCGTTTCTCTGCTGACACCCGCACTTTTCGGATTCCAAAACGAAAGAAAAGGTTCCAAGGGCAACACACTTTTTCCCTGGTTTCTCTCACATGGAATAAATGCCCGTATTCTGTACACCATACTACAGCAAAATCCCTGTTCAAAACTCAATTCCTCACAAACCACATTATTCCTCTGGACCAAATTACTTTAAAAATTTAAAAAATAAATAAAATGGTTTCCGCTGCAATCATCCCCTTTCCTGTTGACGTGCCTGTATCGGTGCTGCGCACGTGCCAGTTTGTGTGCGCGCGTGAGTGCTTGTGTATGTACATGTGTGTGTGTGTGTGTGTGTGGTGTGTGTGTGTGTGTGTGTGTGCGTGCGTGCGTGCGTGCGTGCGTGCGTGCGTGCGTGCGCGCGTGCGCGCGCGTTAGAAAGTAAATGTATGCGAATCGAGTTAACGATTATTTCAAATTGTAGTATGCTGTCAATATTCTTGCACTTGTACGCGCCTGGGCTCCTTGGACCAGTGTACGCACCTTGGGCTGTTAAAATATTCTCATAGGTAGGGCGCTTACAAATTACCATTATTGTTATCAACTTGCCCACCAAGGAACAGCCGAGAAAGAACAATAACAACAAAGGTTTATCTTCAGGATTAATCTCTCTCTCTCTCTCTCTCTCTCTCTCTCTCTCTCCTCTCTCTCTCTCTCTCTCCTAACCTAAAGTCCGGAAAAGCTTGTGGTCTTGATCACATACACGCAGAGATGTTAAAAACGGGTGGAAAAGACGTGATATTGTTCATGACCAAACTATTTAATACAATTTTTGACAAAGGCATTTATCCAAGTGACTGGGCCAAAGCTATCATCGTTCCTATACACAAAAAGGGAGATATACACTTAGCAGACAATTATAGAGGAGTTTCACCCCTTAGCATCGTTAGTAAGTGTTATACAGCAATTCTGAATACTAGACTGTATAATTGGTTGGAAGAAAATGACAAAATTGTAGAAATGCAAGCGGGGTTTCCCAGGAACTACTCGACTACAGATCAGATTTTTAATCTATATGCAATTGCTAAAAAGTGTTTGAACAAGAAAGGTCAGAAGTTATATGTTGCTTTTGTGGACTTCAAAAAGGCTTTCGATCTTGCACCAGATAAACTGTTACAAGCTATGCAAAAAGGGGGAAATCCAAGGGAAATTCTTTGCCTCTATAAAATCTATGTATGATTCTTTGTTGTCTTGTGTCAAAAAGGAATACTCTGTTTTTTTTTATTGCCCCGTTGGTGTCCCCAAAGGGTGTGTTTTAAGTCCTAAAATTTTCTCCCTGTTCTTTAATCATTTGCCAATTATATTACTGGACGGTAGACATGGTAACAACTCTTGTCGGGACTCGTTAAATTTTTCATACTCCTTTTTGCAGTGATGTAGCTCTGTTGGCAACCACTCCTTATGGTTTACAAAACCAAGAATTCTCTGAAAGCATGCTGTGATAGACTGCACATGGAAGTAAACAGAGATAAAACAAAAGTTATGGTGTTCCGAAAAGGCGGCTACCTGTCAAAACATGAAAAATGGTATTATGATGGCGTTGAAATGGAAGTCGTAAAAAATATCATTATCTTGGTTTCGCATTCACGACAACTTTAAGTGTAAAACAAGGTACAGATTTTTTGGTTGCAAAAGGAAAAAAAGCCGTCTTAAATCTATGTATCTTTCCAAAAATGCAGAGAAATGACAAAAGAGACTTTCTTTAAAATATTTGTTCAAAGATTCAGTCAGTTTTGTTGTATTCATCAGAAATATGGGGGTTACACATACTAGACAGCATCGAAAGAGTACATCTCATGGCATGTAAAAGATATTTGGGAGTGCCAAGCCGTACCCCAAACAAGATGGTATATGGAGAGTTAGGTAGATATCCTCTTTTATTGCCTCATATGTTCGTTGTATTAAGTACTGGTTGCGTTTACTTATATGGAACAGAGCAGATTACCTAATCAGGCCTACAGGATGTTGTTAATCTTGATGAAAACGGGAAACAATGTTGGGCAACGGAGGTACGAGAACTCCTGTGTAAAACTGGCTTTTACTTTGTATGGTTTCAGCAAAGGCCGTTGGAAAAATTTTTGACATGTTCACCCAGGAGTGGACTGCTGACATCAGAGACAAAAAAGATATGAAATGTATGTTTTTTCAAAGTTATGTTTGGAGCAGAACAATATTTATCAGTTATAGATTATATTGTTTCAGAGTAGCACTGACGCAATTCCGACTTGGTGTACTTCCAATAAATAGAATATTACAGATACAGTGACTGTCCTACAAACAAAAACTGTGTATTTTGCCAAAACCAGGTTGAAAATGAAGATCACTTCCTTTTGGTTTGTCCTCTGTACACGGATCTAAGAAACAGACCCCTTTAACAAAAAGGTATTCAGTCTTACAGAACATATTGAGAAGGAAAAACACTAAAGGTTGTCGACTGCTTTCAAAGTTCATTTTCCATGCTATTAACAGAAGAAAACTATATGTAGTGTGTAAGCACCTGGGATGATATTGACTAGAAATTCCACTTTATTGACCGAAAACAGTACTTTGTCGGCATCTACCACCATAATGTCTCATTTTTCCCGTGCGCGTTTGGGCCTCTTTTTTTTTGTTTATTGTTTTTTTTTGTTGTTTGTTTGTTTGTTGGTAGTGCTTGGTTGGTTTTTGCTTTTTAAAGTTTTGTCGTCTGTGTGTATTTAATTTTGTTTTTTATTTGGGTTTTTTTAAAGGGTCAAAAAAAAAACATTGAAGTCGAAAATTTTTTTTTTTTCCCTTTTCTCTCCCGGGGGGTCGTTTTGGGGTGTGTTTTTTGTGTGTGTGTGTGTGTGTGTGTGTGTGTGTGTGTGTGTGTGTTTCAAACCAGTGTGTGGGTGCCGCGTGTGTGTGTGTCTGTGTTGTGTGCACGTGTGTTTTGTGTGTGTGTGTGTGTGTGTGTGTGTGTGTGTGCGTGGTGGGGTGCGTGCGTGCGTGCGGGCATGTGGGGCGGGGTGCGGCGTGCTGGTGGTGGGTGTTGTGTGTGGTGTGTGTGGGGCGGGGTGGCCGTGTGTGGTGTGTGGTTTTTGTGTGTGTGTGTGTGTGTGTGTGTGTGTGTGTGTGTGCGGGGGATATGTGTGTGTGTGTGTGTGTGTGTGTGTGTGTGTGTGGTGTGTGTTGGGGGGGTGGTGTGTGTGTTGGGGAAGTGTGTGTGTGTGTGTGTGTGTGTGTGTGTGTGTGTGTGTGTGTGTGTGGTTTTGTGTGTGTTTTGTGTGGGGGGGAAGGAGAGAGAGAGAGAGAGAATTGTGTGTGTGTGTGTGTGTGTGTGTGTGTGTTTAGTGTGCGTGTTATGTGTGTGGGGGGGGGTATGTGTGTGTGGGGGGTGGTGTGTGTGTGTGTGTGGTTGTGTGGAAGAGAGAGAGAAGAGAGAAGAGAGAGAGAGAGAAGGGAGGGTGTCCTTTTTTTTTTGTTTCTGTGGTGTGTGGTGTGTGTGTGTGTGGTGTGTGTTGTTTTGGTGTGTGGTGTGTGGGTGTTTGGTGGTGTTTTGGTTGTGTGTGTGTGTGTGTGTGTGTGTGTGTGTGTGTGTGTGTGTTTAGTGTGGTGTGTGTGTGTGTGTGTGTGTGTGTGTGTGTGTGTGGGGTGTGTGTGTGTGTGTGTGTGTGTGAAGGGGGAGGGAAGAGAAGAGAGAAGAGAGAGAGAGAGAGAGAGAAGGAGGGGGGTTTTGGGGGGGGGGGTTTGGTGTGTGTGGGTGTGTTGTGGTGTGGGGGTTGTGTTGT
>JABMCL010002307.1:265000-270000 GCA_018857735.1 Alviniconcha marisindica | reverse complement strand
CCAAGAATATGTGGAAGAGGCAATGCGCTGGTACCTTGTCACCACTTTTGAGTGTGATAATTAAGTGTAGAAAGGTGTGTGTGTGTGTGTGTGTGTGTGTGCGCGCGCGCGCGCGTGTGTGTGTGTGCGTGTGTACGTGCGCGCGTGCGTGCGTGTTTGCGTGCGTGCGTGCATATGTGTGTGTGCGTGCGTGTGCGCGCGCGCGCTTGTGTGTATGTGTGTATGTGTCCGTATGCGCGCGCACGCGTGCGGTGTGGTGTAGTGTGTGAGGAATACAATAGTATGACTGTATAATTATTATGTTGAAGTTTTAATGTGTACATCTTCTTGATTGTAAAGCGCTTTGTGCTCGCCCTTGTCAAGTCAAGGAGATACGGCGCTATAGAAATGACCGCTATTATTATTATTTTTATAACAATCCTTCTAACAGCGTGCACTTCTTTGTAATGAGGCGGCATAGCTTACAACGAGAAAAATACTCCTTTTTCCGGGGTCTTCAAGGCCGTTTTCTTCCCGTGCCTTCAAGGAATTAATTCGGTAATTCAATAATTGATTCTAACCTGTTTCTGCAGCCTATTTTTCAATGTTCCGTTTCTTCTTCACTGGGGTAACGCAGGTGCATGGGAAGGTAAAGTCCATGCTGCTGGGAATTCGAAGATATCCAAACAATACGCTGTGTTAAAGGAGAACCGAACCGAAGATTCTCTCTCTCTCTCTCTCTCTCTCTCTCTCTCTCTCTCTCTCTCTCTCTCTCTCAGCTCTACGCTCTACTGGACTGAACTCTTAGAGGTGTAAAAACCAACCCGCCAGCTACGCTCTTCTTCTGATGCTTCCATTCTTTGTTTTCCCTCTGTGTGCACGCACTTGCTTGGTCAGAGATCTTTTTCTTATGCTGCACTATCTGTCTGGAACAGTGTCCCTCGCAAAATTAAATCGTCAAACACACTCACTTCATTCAAATGGCCTTTGAAATCTCACCTCTTCAAGCTATCCTATTTTCTGCTAGACTGTGTGTGTGTGTGTGTGTGTGTGTGTGTGTGTGTGTGTGTGTGTGTGTGTGTGTGTGTGTGTGTGTGTGTGTGTGTGTGTGTGTGTGTGTGTGTGTGTGTGTGTGTGTGTGTGTGTGTGTGTGTGTGTGTGTGTGTGTGTGTGTGTGTGTGTGTGTGCGTGCGTGCGTGTGTGCGTATGCGTGCGTGCGTTGCGTGCGTGCGTGCGTGCGTGCGTGCGTGTGTGTGTGGTGTGTGTGTGTGTGTGTGTGTGTGTGTGTGTGTGTGTGTGTGTGTGTGTGTGTATGTATGCGGCTGTGTGTGTGTGTGTGTGTTGTGTGTGTGTGTGTGTGTGTGTGTGTGTGTGTGTGTGTGTGTGTGTTGTGTGTGTGGTATGGTGTGTGTGTTGTGTGTGGTGTGTGTGTGTGTGTGTGTGTGTGTGTGTGTGTGTGTGTGTGTGTGTTGTGTGTGTGTGTGTGTGTGTGTGGTGTGGTGTGTGTGTGTGTTGTGTGTGTGTGTGTGTGTGTGTGTGTGTGTGTATGTAGGCGCGAATGTGTGTGTGTGTTGTGTGTGTGTGTGTAGGCGGCAATGTGTGTGTGTGTGTGTGTGTGTGTGTGTGTGTGTGTGTGTGTGTGTGTGTGTGTGTGTGTGGTGTGTGTGTGTGTGTGTGTGTGTAGGCGCGCACTGTGTGTGTGTGTATGTGTGTAGGCGCGTACTCTGTGTGTGTGTGTGTGTGTGTGTTGTGTGTGTGTGTGTGTGTGTGTGTGTGTGTGTGTGTGTGTGTTGTGTGTGTGTGTGTGTGGTGTGTGTGTGTGTGTGTGTGTGTGTGTGTGTGTGTGTGTGTGTGTGTGTAGGCGCGTACTGTGTGTGTGTGTGTAGGCGCGTACTGTGTGTGTGTGTAGGCGCGTACTGTGTGTGTGTGTGTAGGCGCGTACTGTGTGTGTGTGTGTGTAGGCGCGTACTGTGTGTGTGTGTGTGTGTGTGTGTGTGTGTGTGTGTGTGTGTGTGTGTGTGTGTGTGTGTGTGTGTGTGTGTGTGTTGTGTGTGTGTGTGTGTGTGTGTGTGTGTGTGTGTGTGTGTGTGTGTGTGTATGTGTGTGTGTGTGTGTGTGTGTGTGTGTGTGTGTGTGTGTGTGTGTGTGTGTGTAGGCGCTCACACGAGCGTAAGTTTGCTTTGACTGTGTGTTGGTTCTATGCTTTGTAATGTGCTATGTGCTCCACTTTGGAAAAATAGCACATAAATGAGTACATCGTTATTATCATTATTAGATGCAAGATGGCATAAACGTGTTCGGAAATGTAGACATATTTGTTTATGTGCATGCTTCATTTGGTTGTTCGTGTCAGTATTAGTGCAAAAGAAACATATTTTTGCTTCGGCTTTTCGCTGCTCAGGCTGTAGCCATGCTGGGTCGCTCTTTACCAATGAAGAGCTGGAAAAGACTAGCTCGTGACGCAGTTGACGCTTTTGTCTCCCATGCCTGTGTCTTAATTCTCACGCGACAATTGTGCCGGATCCGAAGGGTTTCAGCTGAGGGTCGCAAACAAACATACAAGCAAACAAACAAACAAACAAACAAACAAACAAACAAACAAACAAACAAACAAGAACTTAACTGGAACTGCAATAGAGTTGATCGCATTTGTTCGAAGATATTCGATAAAGAAGTCGTAATTAATTAAAGATACAATTAAACAAACAAACAAACAAGTAAATAAATAAATAAATAAATAAACAGTAAAAAATCGGGATTAGATTCGAGAGCTTGCAGAGTCAGTGTAATTTTTAATTTTGTTGAATCATTGTTGTTTATCTGTCTGTGAGCTAAGTGTGCCCAGTTCCTTGTAGCCGTTAATATTCATACGTAAAAGAGATCAGATGAGTGCATATCCAAGGAAAACAGAGAGAGAGAGAGAGAGAGAGAGAGAGAGAGAGAGAGAGAGAGAGAGAGAGAGAGAGAGAGAGAGAGAGAGAGAGAGAGAGAGAGGATACAGACAACATACTTCGAGTCAAGCAGACCGAGAGAGAAGAGAAGAGAGAGAGAGAGAGAGAGAGAGAGAGAGAGAGAGAGAGAGAGAGAGAGAGAGAGAGAGAGAGAGAGAGAGAGAGAGAGAGAGAGAGATACAGACAACACTCGAGTCAAGCAGACCGAGAGAGAGAGAGAGAGAGAGAGAGAGAGAGAGAGAGAGACGAGAGAAGAGAAGAGAGGAGAAGAGAGAGAGAGAGAGAGAGAGAACAAACATATCGAGACAGGCAGACCGAGAGAGAGAGAGAGAGGAAGGAGAGGAGAGAGAAGAGAGAGAGAGAGAGAGAGAGAGAGAGAGAGAGAGAGAGAGAGAGAGAGAGAAGGAGGGGGACTGAAGATAGCGGGAGAGAGACAGAGAGGGGATAGACACAGACGTATTTCGAGTCAAACATACCGAAAGGGAGAGAGAGACACGTTTTGACACTTTAATTCTTTATTGCTTCAGACAAAGTCCATAACAATGGGGATGAAAAAGTCCATCCGAGAGAGAGAGAGAGAGAGAGAGAGAGAGAGAGAGAGAAGGAGAGAGAGAGAGAGAGAGAGAGAGAGAGAGAGAGAGAGAGAGAGAGAGAGAGAGAATGAATCAGATGTCGACTGTTTTGGACATTTTTGTCAAACTCTTGGTCGGGGTCCTAGTCAATTATGCAAGCTGAATTATTCATCTACCCAGAAGGGAGATGAGAAAGAAGGAACGGCTGTAGACGTAGTACAGTCACATATTTTTACGTTAGGAAAAAAAAATGTGACTGGACTTAATAGGGATTTTGAACCTTTGCGACATTCTTCCGAGACTTTATCGAGACTTGTCATGGGCTGTAATTAACCCAGAGGCACTCTTATAATTGGGTAAACGCCAGGAAATCTGACCGTTTCCTTTTTCCTTTCAGCGATAACAAAGAGTAGTCAGGACTGGCAGGGGACCCAAGGGTAACCCATTCTTGACTCAACGCCATTGGTGGATCGGGGCAGGCTTTGATCTTTTTGTGTCGGATCTGTGCAGGTCATGGCCTTTTTGTGACGTATCTTTGCGGGTCTTGACCTTTTTGTGACGTATCTGTGCGGGTCATGGCCTTTTTGTGACGTATCTGTGCGGGTCATGGCTTTTTTTGTGACGTATCTGTGCAGGTCATGACCTTTTGTGACAGGGGTTGTTGCAGGGGTGCAGACTCAATTTACTTGAAAGTGAAACTCATCTTCTACTTGACATTGTCATTTTTGTTTTTACTTCGAAGACTTTGCCGTACGGCTGCCACCACAAAGACGAAGGGAAAAGAATGTTTCTACTCCTCGTCAGCTGCGTTGACTACGTCCCAGAATCTGCATCAAAAAAGCGAATCTTCAGTAGCCGAGGCAAGAGCACAAACCGACCAAAAGCGAGGTCTTCTTTAACATCGGTCCTCTGGGATACTGCATCGTACTATATGCTTTGATCGGCTTGAATGCTCAATCTCAAAAGTATGTCTGTCTCTCTGGTTATATGTCTGTGACTCTGCGTGTATGTGATAAATATATGCTGGCTTTACACGCTTCACAGAGAGAGAGTAAAATACGCATACTATTCCAACAGACAAAAGATGCACATACTATACTATTCCAACAGACAAAAGATGCACATACTATTCCAACAGACAAAAGATGCACATACTATTCAAACAGACAAAAGATGCACATACTATTCAAACAGACAAAAGATTCACATACTATTCCAACAGACAAAAGATTCACATACTATTCCAACAGACAAAAGATGCACATACTATTCAAACAGACAAAAGTTGCAAACAGACAAAAGATGCACATACTATTCCAACAGACAAAAGATGCACATACTATTCAAACAGACAAAAGATGCACTCAGACATGTTATTCTGGGCACGTTCACACTACGATTATTTCTTTATTACCACATTCGAAGGTTGGTATTGTAAGTACTGTCTTTTAATGAATACCAACCTCACAGATGCGTGCAAAGCTAGGTCTTCTTTAAA
>JABMCL010002307.1:230000-247500 GCA_018857735.1 Alviniconcha marisindica | reverse complement strand
ACTCGGAGCAGTGGGACTGGGACACAGCGAGACTGGGACACAGCGGGACTGGGACACAACGGGACTGGGAGCAATGGGACTGGGAGCAATGGGACTGGGATCCAGCAGGACCAAGGAACGACGGGACTGGTACTCAATGGGGCTAAGACACAGCGGGACTGGAAACAATGGGGCTGGTATTCAATTAGACTGGGACACAGTGGGACACAAAGGGACTGGGACACAACGGGATTGGGCACAGCGGGATAGGACCAATGGGACACAGTACGACTGGCACCCAGTGTAACTGGAACACAACGGGACTGGGCACAGCGGGACTAGGACCAACGGACCAACTAGGACCAACGGGGCTGTGATACATTGATACAGTGAGACTGGCACTCTGTGTAACTGGGACACAGTGGGACTTGCACTCTGTGTAACTGGGACACAGTGGGACTGGCACTCTGTGTAATTGGGACACAGTGGGACTGGCGAATGGGGCTGTGATACAGTGGGACTGGCACTTAGTGTAACTGGAACACAGTGGGACTGGCACTCTGTGTAACTGGGAAACAGTGGGCCTGGCACTCTGTGTAACTGAGACACAGTAGGACTAGCACTCAGTGGAACTGGGACAGAACGGGACTGGGCACAGCGGGACTAGGACCAATGGGGCTGTGACACAGTGGGACTGGCGAATGGGACTGTGATACGGTGGGACTGGCGAATGGGGCTGACACAATGGGACTGGCGAATGGGGCTGTGACACAGTGGGACTGGCGAATGGAACTGTGACACAGTGGGACTGGCGAATGGGGCTGTGACACAGTGGGACTGGCGAATGGGGCTGTGATACGGTGGGACTGGCGAATGGGGCTGTGACACAGTGGGACTGGCGAATGGGGCTGTGATACGGTGGGACTGGCGAATGGGGCTGTGATGCAGTGGGACTGGCGAATGGGGCTGTGATACGATGGGACTGGCGAATGGGGCTGTGACACGGTGGGACTGGCGAATGGGGCTGTGACACAGTGGGACTGGCGAATGGGGCTGTGATACGGTGGGACTGGCGAATGGGGCTGTGATACGGTGGGACTGGCGAATGGGGCTGTGACACAGTGGGACTGGCGAATGGGGCTGTGATACGGTGGGACTGGCGAATGGGGCTGTGACACAGTGGGACTGGCGAATGGGGCTGTGACACAGTGGGACTGGCACTCTGAGTAACTGGAACACACCGGGACCTGGATGCAGGGCTGACCCGTGTCCCTCATCCACACCCTGGCGCGGTGAACTTGGCACAGAATACCAAGCAGCCTAACCAAGCGTTGTTAATGTGTGTCATGCTAGTGGCCAAATTACTGCGTCAGTTCAACATTGTTAACTCCTTTCGTATGTAATTGGCATGATACACGGAGCTTGATCGATACAATGTGCCAATGTGCCAGTGGTATTTTTTCTTCTCCCTCTAAAAACAGAAAACCGTTCTAGCCTGTATTAAATTTAGCCTCAGACAGACGCTTTCAGTCACGCACGTGAGGAATTGAGAAAGTGCAACGTTGCTCTTGATTTATTGTCTGTCTTGTCTCCGTGGTGTGGTTTCGATGTCTGGCAGGGGTGCTGCCATGCCGAGGTTTGTTTTTCTTCCGTCTCTCGGCGTGTGAAGAGTCCTGTGCAGGAAATGACGCATGGAACATTTCTACGCGCCTTTTGATTGGTTGGATATTGTCCGACGAAACTGATACGAGGGTAGTAGACTACGAACTGATTTTCTACTCCTTTTAAAATTGTATCTTCGTGTGTGTGTGTGTGTGTGTGCGTGCGTGCGTGTGCGTGCGTGCGTGCGTGCGTGTGTGTGTGTGTTTTGTGTGTGTGTGGTGGCGGTTGTTTTTGCCGTTGTGCTGTTCGTGCCTTGCCACGTGGTGTGTGTGTGTGTTGTGTGTGTGTGTGTGTGTGTGTGTGGTGGTGTTGTGTGTGTGTGTGTGTGTGTGTGTGTGTGTGTGTGTTTGCGCGCGTGTGTGTGTGTGCAAGTGGAAACAAGGTATTTTTTATCAGCACAGGCTTGGGTTTCATTGCTGATTAAAAATATTTCAGTTGCCTTTTGCCACACTAGGCCTCAGTATAAGGCTGGCAGTGAGGTGGGGTGGGGAGTTGTCTTGGTGGAGAGGGTTTTTTGGGTTCAAGGCAACAGCAATTCAAGACTCGAAGAAGAAAAGAAAAGGGGGAAAAAAAAAAAAAAAAAAAAAAAACTTTGTCTACAGCGCTCTTTCCCTTACGGAACTTACATGGGACCACAAAGAAGGATTACGCCACCGCTCTCAGACTTGGGTAATGGCACGCATGCCATGGAGGTCTTCTGAGCGAAACTGGGTCAACAGAATTACCTCATTGCTTCCATGCGACAGGGCTGCAGCTGGCTTTTTCTTCCTAGTGGTACTGCTGAACGCAATCGAATTAAAGACACAGGTTTCATGCAGTTGCTGATGCAGCGCTCTGCACTGTGCCAGTGGAGAAGCTTTTGGGGAATTGTCTCGTGGCTTTTAGGCACAGGCATTGTAATTCCCTCTGAGTGGAATGACGGTTCTGCTTGTTGGAGCTGTCCTGAGTGTGTAGGGAGGCAGCAGGTGGATGAGGCTGTGGACTGACCTTCCTAGGCTTATTGGCATGGGTCGGCTCCTGTAGACTTCTTTTCTGTTCCGGACGTGTGCGTGTGCCGTCCAGACTCTAAGATAAAGTAGTCTGTGTTTTATGTGTACTTATGTTCATGTATTATTATACTGTGAGTTATTTTACTGCAGTCGTAAGGCAAATTTCTATGTTATTCATAGACAATAAAGACTCTGTTCTGTTCTGACTAGTTGTTACACAGTCCATCTGATCCCTTGACCGTTTCAAGCAACATCTTTTCCTGTTTCTTCTTCTCCGTCATCTTCTTGTTGTTCTCTTCTTCTGAGTTGACCCGGTGCGGTTGACAAGACGTTAAATTCCAGTTACTAACTTTCTTCTTCCTCTTCTCCTCTTCCTCCTCCTCCTCCTTCTTCTCCTCCTCCTCCTCCTCCTTCTTCTTCTTCTTCTTCTTCTTCTTCTTCTTCTTCTTCTTCTTCTTCTTCTTCTTCTTCTTCTTCTCCTCCTCCTCCTCCTCCTCCTCCTTCTTCTTCTTCTTCTTCTTCTTCTTCTTCTTCTTCTTCTTCTTCTTCTTCTCCTCCTCCTCCTCCTCCTCCTCCTCCTCCTCCTCCTCCTCCTCCTCCTTCTTCTTCTTCTTCTTCTTCTCCTCCTCCTCCTCCTCCTCCTCCTCCTTCTTCTTCTTCTTCTTCTCCTCCACCTCCTCCTTCTTCTTCTTCTTCTTCTTCTTCTTCTTCTTCTTCTTCTTCTTCTTCTTCTTCTCCTCGTTGTTGTTGTTGTTGTTCTTCTTCTTCCCCTACCTACTTCGCCCTGAAACAACCGTAATGGTTGATCGGGCGTACAACTCCAGATTACTTACTTACTCTCCCATCTCCTCCTCCTCCTCCTCCTCCTCTTCTTCTTCTCTGAAAGACTCTTTAACAAACACTAAGTGATGCGTGACAAGAATGTTGTCTCATAATGTCCTCGCAACTTGATGGATCATGTTTCGTCTCTATGTGTCCTCGCTATTGTACAGGCGATGAATTAATATAAAAAATCAGCCATAAAACCATCGTTTTTCTGACTGATTTGTGTGTGTTACTTAAGATTAACTTAAGGGTGTGACAACTAGTATGTGTGCAAACGATACGAGCACCATTGCCATTGTGATTGCAACGTTCTTACTGTTTATTCACTTGATTTGATTAAGCTTTTGATTCTAATTAAGCGAGTAAAACTGTGTAGTATTTAGTTACGTTTTTATGTACTTGTTATTATTTTTCAAAGGCAGACAGCTGAATTTCCCTTTTAAGGATTAATCAAGTATTACTGTATTGTATTGTATTGTATCGCCAGTATTCCGCACTGAGGCCCAAGTGCACCCTACGTTTAGACAAGGCACGCTTTTTAAAGAACAATTGTAGATTGTTTTGCTGTAACTTGTTGACATATTTTGTTAACGTGATAATTATAACTTAGCTAAGTCTAATATCACTAATTGAAAAGACTTTAAATAAAAAGCAAAAAGGGAAGAAGAAGGACATGCTTTGCTGGGACAAAGCAAAGCGCATGCAGTTTTTTGCACTGTCCTTGCTATAAATTAACCCTTTCACTGCCACGCTTGTCGCGCCGTCACCCGGAAAACGACCAATAACAGTGCCAAATTTGAAACCGTTAAGGCTTTTTTGCCCCCTTCGCATGAGCACGTGGAAGGATTTCTATCAAAATGCACAGTATTGAAAATATATTTGTTATAGGACCATCAAATATACTGTTTACAGGCGTGTAAGCCTGCACTTTTCAACCCGGAAGTTTTAGACGTTGGGGCAGTGAAGGGGTTAATGCCTTCTTCCAAAGCACCGTACCGACGCTAGCCTACACAAGAAGAACGGTGGTTTAGGATTATATCCCAATTCTTGAACACATTCGAAAAGCGATTAGAACCATGCACTATCTGTCGCTGCCGAGCCAAACCGACTGCCCGCGAGCCAAGTCAAGCCAACCCAAGCCAAGCCAAGCCAAACCAAGCCATGCAGCGATCAGAGGACATCAATATGGTTTGTTCCAACGTTCGCGACCTTCCTGCTGTGTGTATGTGATAAGGGGCAACAACCAGTTTCCGGAGACACGGCAGGGCCAGATCTATCCCGCAGCCGACACCAAGACAATCATCTGTTTTCTCAATGGGACCGGCTCTCTGAACGGAGCTTGTTGCGTGCCGCCGAAGGCCGGCCGCCCCACCACCGCCCCATGATAGGAAATGCAATGAATTATCACCCCTTCCAGCAGTTGTCGTCCTTCCCGACCCCCGCCGACAGGGTCCGTTCTGGTTACAATCAAAGCGAGGCTGGGTATATGGATCTGCTGGGTGCGGTGATCGGTTGTGTGGGTGTTTCTCGCCGCTTGGAAGTTTATACTCTTGCCACGTTTTGTGGGGTGTTGTTTTGTTTTCTTGTTTTGTTTTGTTATGTTTTCCGTATTCGCAGTCACTATGGTCTCCTTTTCTGAAGCATCATGTTGTTTCTGTTGTCCTTTTTTTCTTTTTTTGCCGGCATGTGTGTGTGTGTGTGTGTGTGTGTGTGTGTGTGTGTGTGTGTGTGTGTGTGTGTGTGTGTGTGTGTGTGTGTGTCCGCGAGTGTGTGCGAGTGTTTTGTGTGTGTGTGTGTGTGTGTGTTGTGTGTGTGTGTGTGTGTGTGTGTTGTGTGTGTGTGTGTGTGTGTGTGTGTGTGCGTGTGTGTGTGTGTGTGTGTGTGTGTGTGTGTGTGTGTGTGTGTGTGTGTGTGTGTGTGTGTGTGTGTGTTGTTTCTTTTTTCTCTTCATTTATAAGTAAGCATTTCGAATGCTAGGTGTATTTTTGCATAGTGGTCTGATGTTGAAGGTTTTCAAATGTAAATTCGTTTAATTGCTGACAGCAACAAACCTATGCGTCGGTAACCAGTAAAAAGAAAATGTCACATAATTAATCCACCACACATCTTGGGGTGCGTGGAAATCGACTGGAAAAAACACCCCGCAAAACCCACTCACCTTTCCTTTGGCTTGAGGCTGGACTGCTAACAGTGTCAGTCTTCAACGGCTTTACGGGATGAAATCCTCCACCCTGTTGAAAATCGGATTTAAATCCTTCTTGAAATAGCTCTCTGTTCCAATTTGTCTTCACTTCTCTCACTGTCTCTGTCCCTCACTCGTCTTCCGCCATGCCTACCTGTCTACTTCTGTAGTTCTTTGTCTCTTTCTGTCGGTCTACTTCTGTCGTTCTTTGTCTCTTTCTGTCGGATTACTTCTGAACTTCTTTGTCTCTTTCTGTCGGTCTACTTCTGCCGTTCTTTGTCTCTTTCTGTCGGTCTGCTTCTGTCGTTCTTTGTCTCTTTCTGTCGGATTACTTCTGTCGTTCTTTGTCTCTTTCTGTCGGTCTACTTCTGTCGTTCTTTGTCTCTTTCTGTCGGTCTACTTCTGTCGTTCTTTGTCTCTTTCTGTCGGTCTACTTCTGTCGTTCTTTGTCTTTTTCTGTCGGATTACTTCTGAACTTCTTTGTCTCTTTCTGTCGGTCTACTTCTGTCGTTCTTTGTCTGTTTCTGTCGGATTACTTCTGTCGTTCTTTGTCTTTTCTGTCGGTCTGCTTCTGTCGTTCTTTGTCTCTTTCTGTCTGTCTACTTCTGTCGTTCTTTGTCTCTTTCTGTCGGTCTACTTTGTGTTCGTCTCTTTTTGTCGGAAAATACTTCTGTCGTTCTTTGTCTCTTTCTGTCGGTCCTACTCTGTCGTTCTTTCCTTTCTGTCGGTTACTTCTGTCGTTCTTTGTCTCTTTTTTGGTTACTTCTGTGTTTCTTGTCTCTTTCTGTCTTTTCTACCTTCTGTCGTTCTTTGTCTCTTTCTGTCGGTCTACTTCTGTCGTTCTTTGTTCTTTTGTGGTCTATTCTGTCGTTCTTTGTCTCTTTCTGTCGGTCTCTTGCTGTGTTCTTTGTCTCTTTCTGTCGGATTACTTTGTCGTTCTTTGTCTCTTTTTCGGTTACTTTGTCGTTCTTTGTCTCTTTCTGTCGGTCTACTTTGTCGTTCTTTGTCTCTTTCTGTCGGTCTACTTCTGTCGTTCTTTGTCTCTTTCTGTCGGTCTACTTCTGTCGTTCTTTGTCTCTTTCTGTCGGTCTACTTCTGTCGTTCTTTTTCTTTTTCTGTCGGATTACTTCTGAACTTCTTTGTCTCTTTCTGTCGGATTACTTCTGTCGTTCTTTGTCTTTTCTGTCGGTTTCTCTGTCCGTCTCTTCTGTCTCTGCTTCTGTCGTCCTTTGTCTCTTTCTGTCGGTCTACTGCTGTCGTTCTTTGTCTCTTTCTGTCGGTCTACTTCTGTCGTTCTTTGTCTCTGTCGGTCTGCTTCTGTCGTTCTTTGTCTCTCTCTGTCGGTCGTGTCTCTGCCAGTTTCTCTCTTTCGCTCTGGCTCAGTCTCGTATGGACACATTTCCAAACATACAGCGGTCTGCGCTCTTGGGGCCAGGGTCGTGTGATGATGCGGATCAGTCAGTTTTGTTTCATTCTCTCTTCCCTGTCTGTCTCCTGCTTTGTTGTTGTTGTTGTAGATTGTTTCGTTTGTTTGTTTGTTTCCTTTATTCCTTCTTTCTCCCTCCATCTCCCCCCTCTCTCTCCCTCTATCTTTCCAATCTCTCCCCTATCCCTCCTTCTCTCTCTGTCCACCCATCCCCCTCTGCCTCCCCATCTCTGTCTATCCCTCCCTCAGTCTCTCTCTCTCTCTGTGTCTCTGTCTGTCTGTCTCTCTCTTTCTCTCACCATCCCCTTCTCTCTCTTCCCCCTCCCTCTTCCCAGCTCTCAGTCCGATAAATCCATCTTGAGATAACTCCTCTAACTCTCACTCTAACTCCCTCTCTCTTCCCCCTCCTCCCCCCCCCTCCCCATCCTTTCTCTCTTCCCAGCTCTCAGTCCGATAAATCCATCTTGAGATAACTCCCTAACTCCACCCTAACTCCCTCCTCCCCCCTCGCTCCCTCTCTCCCCTCCCCCTTCGTCAGGTCCGATAAACCCATTCTTGAATAACTGACTAAACCTAACTCCCTGCCTCCCTCTCTCCCCATCCTTCTTCCCAGCTCTCAGTCCGATAAATCCATCTTGAGATAACTCCTCTAACTCTCACCCTAACTCCCTCCCCCCCACTCTCTCTCTCTCCGTTTCTAGGTTTCCAGCTTTTGCAGGCCCAATAAACTAAACTACATTTTGGGAGATTTTGGTTCTATCTTCCACTCTCAGTCCATAAACCCATCTTGAGATAACCTCTAACCTCACCCTCTCCCTCTCTACCACCCCCTCTCTCCAAACCCTTTTTCCTCCCTCTCTCTCCTCTCAAATCCATCTTGTGATAACCCTCTAACTCTCACTCTAACTCCCTCTCTCCCACCCCCAGTCTCTCTCTCCCTCCGTTTCTATCTCCCCAGCTCTCAGTCCGATAAATCCATCTTGAGATAACTCCTCTAACTCTCACTCCTTTCTCTCCCTCCCTCCTCTCTCCTCCCCTCTCTCTACTCCATCTTAGTCTCCTCTCTCTCACTTTTCATCCTCTCCCCTTTTCTCCTCCCTCTCCCCCTCTCCCTCCCTCCTTCCCCTCCTTCCCTTTCTCTCTCCCGCTCCCCATCCGATTCCATCTTGAGATAACTCCTCTAAACTCTCACTCTAACCCCCCCCCTCTCTCCCCCCCCCCCTCTCCCTCCCCCCTTTCTCTCCATCCCTTTCTCTCTCCCCAGCTCTCAGTCCGATAAATCCATCTTGAGATAACTCCTCTAACTCTCACCCTAACTCCCTCTCTCACTCAAGCTCCCCTTGAGCCCGGAAGAGCTTTCCTTTTTCCTCTTCATTGGTTGCCCTTCGCGTGTAATCGTCAAATTATCGTTCCTTGTGCGCGCTCATCAATAAAAGGCCAACGCCACCGCCAGGGGGAGCCAGCTATAGTGTTTTCTTCCAGATCTCGTGGTATGTCAATAATGACGAGATTCCACGGGCCTTTGTGTTCCCACTGTGATTGGTCCGACCTTCTGGCGGCGCAGATATGTTATTGGATAGAACTGTGTTATTTGTGACGGGCCCTTTCAATCTGACCTGTGGGTCGGTAAAATAATATTACAATATAAGAGAGAGAGAGAGAGAGAGAGAGAGAGAGAGAGAGAGAGAGAGAGAGAAGAGAGAGAGAGAGAGAGAGAGAGAGAGAGAGAGAGAAGAACAAATAAGAAACAACAACAACAGAAAACTAACAAAAAAGTGTTCCATAGTTTCTCGCGGGTTGTTTTCTTTCTGATTCTCTCTCCCTCCCCCTTCTCTCTCTCCTTCTCTCTCTTTTTTACATATATGGGCCCAAACTGATGTATACACAAACTGAAAAGTAAATAATAATGTTGCCCCGCGCCGCCCCATCTTCCAGGCGCCTGGGTTGTTTAGGATGTCGTGAGTTTTTTTTTTTTTTTTTTTTTTTTTTTTAAAAAAAAAAAAAAAAAAAAAAAAAAAAAAAAAAAAAAAAAAAAAAAAAAAAAAAAAAAAAAAAAAAAAAAAAAAAAAAAAAAAAGGAAGGGACGGGGAGACCCCGACCCCGCCGTGGGCCCCCTCCACCCCGGGCCGCACCACACAACACAGAACACACACACACAACACACACAGACCCAACACCCCAAAATTCACACCCCAAAACAACACAAAGAAAATCCCCACAGACACACAACACACAACACACAACACACACACACACACACACACACACACCCCCACACACACACACACACACACACAAAACACAACACACACCACAACCCCCAAACACAAAACCCACACACACAAAGCAAAACACCACACCACCACACACCCTCACAAAAAAAACACACACAAACACGCACCACAAAACACACCCAACACACACACACACACACACACCCCCACGCACACCCGGGACGCACACGCACGCACGCACCCCGCACGCACGCACGCCCCACCAAACCCCACACACACACACACCCCACAAACACAACCCTTTTCCCTACTGACACGTTTGGATCATCGGCATGGCAGAGGAGAACATTATTTCACATCCTCGTCCTGAAGTGAACCACGGCTCAAAAGAAACAAACGTTATTTACAGCGAAAGTGGCATGTAAGTCAGTTGTTAAACCCACGGGGATGAAAACTAAGAGACAATTATTAGACCTATGATTGTACCAAAGATGGCAAACAAAGGGCATTAGTTGTAGGCTACAGTAGAGGGTAAATAAAAGCCAGGTCTTGAACCAATGACAGTTGGCCTAGCTGTAAGGCGTTAGGCTGGTAAGCGGAGGGACCTCGGTTCGAATCCGCTTCAGCTCTCCTTTCTCTTCAAAGTTGTGGGCTGTGGGCACTGTCTTGTGACTTTTTCCCTCACAATTAAAAAAACATTAAAATGGCTTTCACGCTGCCCACCCTTTAAAGCAGAAGTCATTCTGGTGGTGACAGTGTAGCACAGAAATTTCTACCTTAACCCCATACCCCCCTTTACCCTTCTCCCCGTCCCTAATGGGCCTTTTTGATTTGTATGGACCGTAAGCACCATGTTTACTTACTTACTTACGGAAGACAGCAAGTAAGCGTTATTTTGTGGTATCGAAGACGTCAGGTAAGCAAGAGTCAGTTGTTGTACCGAAGACGGTACGAGAGAATCGGATGTTGTACCAACCAACAAAGATGGCAAGAAAGATTATACAGGGTGCTGTACCGAAGATGCCGAACAGGATTCGGGTGATACCCCGAAGATGGCAAGCTAAGAGTCACTTACGTTTTTGAAAAACGCCACTCGAGAGTTGGATCTTGTAACGAATACGTCAAATGCAAAATAAACGTTACTTGCTGAACCGGTGATGGCATGGTAAGTCAATTGTACCGAAAGTAATAGAGAAAGTCAGTTGTTGGACCTTTTTTTTTTTTTTAAGTGGCACGTGAGAATCAGCAGTGATATAGCGCCATATATAACACACACACGAAACTCACTTGCAAGACTCTGACTGCGGGGCGTGGTCACAGTAATGCATCATGGTCACTTCAGATGCCAAGATGCTTGACCACCGTAGGCGTTTCATTGGACTTGTCTGGTCTTTCCTATTGTCTTGGGATGGCCATAATCTGTAGACAAAGATTCTGGCTGCAGTTTGTCATGACGGCTTGGAGCTGGGGGACAAGAAGAGGGGGCGGGGGGGGGGGGGGGGGGGGGGGGGGGGGGGGGGGGGGGGGGGGGGGGGGGGGGGGGGGGGGAGGGATGGAGGAGGGGGAGGGGGGTGGACTCCCGTAGATTTGTCAACATCAGTTCGATTATGTCTTGCAATCGTTGTTTTTCACCAATTCGTACCGGTTTTGTTGTTGTTGTTGTTGTTTTTGTCTTAATAAAATACTGTCAAAGTGAGAGATTAACTTTTAATGCCCTGTCTATCGTGAAGGTCACACGGGGGTGGGGTGGGGTGGGGTTGGAGAACTTCGCTAAGAACCTTTAAACTGATCTGTGAGCTTATTTCGTTACTCGTGGTCAAGCCTGTTGCAACGGCCTATCCGGGTATTAGAACCACTGGGCGTCCAGTCTTACCGTACTGCAGGTAAGGCATACAAATAGAAAGGTGTATCACTGGACTTGCGTAAGCAAATTCTGTATTTTATCTAGCTCTAAATCAACAGCGTTTGTGACTAGAAAATATCGATATATCGGTTAAACGTCAGCCAGAAGAGCGCATGCTATGTTCTCCTGCTTCCCTAGTAACCATAATATTGATTTTCTCTGGTACTTCGGGGTTTCCTTTCCCAGGAGAAAGATAACACGACAGAGAGAGAGAGAGAGTCACGGTGCTCAGCATAACACTTCATTCGATTACTCGGTTACTGTGGGCGTATCGTTCATAAGCTGTAGGCTGTTGACGTACTCCTCGCCTCCTCTGCATTGTATGCTCTGGACTTTGAATAAATAGCCGCTTCAACCAATAGCCTTCTGGTTTCCGTGGACGTAAAGCTGTATTGAACCATGCTTCGGCATTGGTCACAGCTTGTTCCTAATATGTCAACTGACATCTGAGGACATTAAGCAACACTACCTACCATAGCTGAATCGTCTCTCGGCCTGCGTTTTGCGTGCTCACAGGGCTAATGAGACTCTGCTTCGTTTGACCATCCCAGGGTGTGTTGTGAATGTGGGCGGGGGGGGAGGGGAGAGGCGGGGACGAGTGGGGAGGGATAAAGGGGGAAAAGAGGATTTGGACTCTTTTTTTTTTTTGGGGGGGGGGGTGCTCATGGCACTATGATATCATCTTTATATTTATTAGATGCATCGGGTCAGCTTCTCTTCTTCTGAAAATAAGCACGACAGTTTCATTTCGCTACTCCGATGGAACTTTCTTTTTAGACCGCCATAAAAAAGAACCCCGGCAATAGAATTTAGTCTTAAAGGGGTAGTTGTCCTTAATGGGGAGTGCATCTTCATAGACGTATGAAAGGAAAGACTTCAGGAAAAGTTGACGTGGTGTTAAAAAATGGAGGTTGCAGCAAAACAGATTCAAATCGCTGACAACAGTCGCCTCCCCTTGTTTTGTTTATTGGCATTGCAATTAAAACAACATTCCTTACCGGCCCTTTCCAGCCTTTGGGATATCATGTGACGTCTTGGGATATCATGTGACGTCTCTGGGATATGTGACGTCGTTGGGATATAATGTGACGTCTTGGGATATCATGTGACGTCTCTGGGATATGTGACGTCGTTGGGATATAATGTGACGTCTTTGGGATATCATGTGACGTCGTTGGCAAGTATCTTCTCCTTCGCCTGAAGGGTGCCAAAGATATCATACTTGGAGCCCGACTTTTTGAACATGCTAAACTGTAGCACAGAGCTCAGAATAGTCGTTTCCGGTTAGCTTGACATCTCTGCAGGGCTATTAGTGGAAAGAAGTTGCAGCAATATTAGGAATACATTGTTAGTGAAAGGGGTAGGGGTAAACAAACTGACTTACCAGTGGTGGTTTTAACCAAAGAAAAAAACTAAGACAAAAAACACCTGCAAGCAAAAAACAACAACAACAAAAACAAGAACAACAAACAAACAAACAAACAAACAAAACAAAAAAAGAATAAATGAATGAGTAAATAAAACATCTACTGTGCCAGCAACCAAAAGAGAGAGAGAGAGAGAGAGAGAGAGAGAGAGAGAGAGAGAGAGAGAGAGAGAGAGAGAGAGAGAGAGGAGAGAGAGAGAGAGAGAGAGAGTTTCGTGCGCCTATAGGTTGACCAATATCCTGGCAACTCTTCCTTCACACTCTCCATTTCAATGAAGATCTCTTGAGGGGGAAAAACCCTAACTAAACCACAGCCTCTTTTTGTGTCTGCTGTTTCAATAACCAAAGTTCTTTATTGGCAGGATAATGTCGAAGGAAGCGCTGAAGCGTGTATCATGGCAGTGATTAGAAATTGTGTTCGCTCCTTTTCACGCACCATTGGGTCTAGAAAATCGCGCCCTCTAGCGCTTTGCAGAAGCCTCGTTTTACTGTTTCCGGGGCGTCTGCGTTTTTTCGTCGTGTGGCGGTTTTCGGCTTTGAGACACTCTGTGCTGTTGAGCGTTTTTCGCGGTTGAACTGTGCATTGCATTTTGTGATGCATGAACCGACCCTGCAAAAATAGATGCCCATGTTGACAGTGGGGTTTGATTCATTACAGGCAATGATACCGGCTGCTCTTTTTTTATGTTTGTTTCTGTTTCAAGCCAGTCGATAGAGCGCGTATGCGCATTTTTTGCATTAGTCTTGGTTCCTCTCACTATTTTCCCTGCGTTTCTCTGTCTCTGTCTCTGTCTCTCTGTCTCTGTCTGTCTCTCTCTCTCGTTCGTTCATACATTCTTTCATTCATTTTTTCGTTTTACCCATCCCCCCTTCTTCATTCTCACCCTGATATAACCGTACTGGTTGACTGGGCGTAAAACACCAAGTTATACTCACTTACTCGTCTTCATTCTATGGTGGCACCATGAGAACACCAAGATGACGCGGGTTTTCAGGGAAGAAAATGGTGTGGTTTCAAGGCTGGTGTCAAGAAAATGATGCGGTTTCAAGGCTGGTGTCAAGAAAGTGACGCGGTTTCAAGGCTGGTGTCAAGAAAATGATGCGGTTTCAAGGCTGGTGTCAAGAAAGTGATGCGGTTTCAAGGCTGGTGTCAAGAAAATGATGCAGTTTCAAGGCTGGTGTCAAGAAAATGATGCGGTTTCAAGGCTGGTGTCAAGAAAGTGATGCGGTTTCAAGGCTGGTGTCAAGAAAATGATGCGGTTTCAAGGCTGGTGTCAAGAAAATGATGCGGTTTCAAGGCTGGTGTCAAGAAAGTGATGCGGTTTCAAGGCTGGCGTCAAGAAAGTGATGCGGTTTCAAGGCTGGCGTCAAGAAGTGATGCGGTTTCAAGGCTGTTGTCAAGAAAGTGATGTTGTTTCAAGGCCGATGTCAAGAAAGTGATGTGGTTTCAAGGACAGTGTCAAGAAAGCGATGTGGTTTCAAGGCTGGTGTCAAGAAAGCGATGTGGTTTCAAGGCTGGTGTTGGACATAAGTAAATAAGGCAGCACGTCTGTGACTGGGAGACAGAGGCAGATGCGAGCTGACGTCTGAAGTTCATTTCTTCGTTAGACTTGTTGAACACCGAGGTGTCTCCGGAGAGACAGTGGCGAGGACCCACAGCCCAGGAGGTGGCTGAGGGGTGATGGGGGGGGGGAGGGAAAGGGGGAGGGGGAACATTACCTAACGCTACACAGTCACCACCAGAATGATTCATGCATTTAAGATGGACAGCGATGAAACGTCTGAAACGTGGACAGCCCAATACTTGAAGGTGTGCGCCGTTCTTGCCTGTTTGTTTGAATGGTGCTTTACGTCCACAGAAACCATCAGGCTTATTAGCGACGGGGAGTCCAGGACGTCCACCTCGACTTTCACACAGCTTCTGAGCTCTGGGGCAGAGGAAGACAGACAGGCATTACAGACAGAAAGACAGGCATTATAGACAGAAAGACAGAGGGAGACAGAAAGACGGGCATTATAGACAGAAAGACAGAGGGAGACAGAAGAAAGACAGGCATTATAGACAGAAAGACAGAGGGAGACAGACAGAAAGGCAACCAAGAAGGCTGTCAGACAGACAGGCATTATAGACAGAAAGACAGAGGGAGACAGACAGACAGGCAACCAAGAAGGCTGTCAGACAGACAGGCATTATAGACAGAAAGACAGGTGACCATGAAGGCTGGCAGACAGACAAGCATTTAGACAGAAATGTTGAATGTTGCTTTACGTCCGCAGAGACCGTAGGGGCTATTAGGGAAGGGTGCCCAGGTCGTCCACCTCCTCTTTCTCACAGCTCCCGAGCTCTGAGTTGCCCATTTCTCCAGCTCTCCATTTTGTGAGCCGGTTTGGCCTAGCGGTAGGGCGTTAGGCTGGTAGGCAGAAAGACCTCGGTTCGATTTTGCTTCGGCTCTCTTTTCTCTTCAAAGACTGTTTGCGGGCATTGTCTTGTGGCTTTGCCCCTCACGGCTAAAGAAACGAAACGCCTCTCAACACTTCCCATCATAATGTAGGAGTCATTTAGGTGGTGACAGTGTAGAACCGTTAGGTATAGCCTTGCCCCCCCCCCCCCCCCCCAACCACACACACACACACACACACACACACACACACACACACACACACACACGCACACACGCACGCACGCACGCAGCACGCACGCAGCACTCACGCACGCACGCACGACACACACACACACACACGCACGCACGCACGCACATACACTCTTGTTTTGTGTGTGTGTGTGTGTGTGTGTGGTGTGTGTGTGTGTGTGTGTGTGTGTGTGTGTGTGTGTTTCTCTCTCTCTCTCTCTCTCTCTCTCTCTCTCTCTCTCTCTCTCTCTCTCTCTCTCTCTTCTCTCTCTCCTCTCTCTCTCTCATTGCTTTTTGTTGTGTTTTCGTCGAGAACCGGTCAAACAAAATAAAAGCCTGTACCTCTGACCATTTGCTGATTGTTTTCCGATATATCCTGATCTTAACCGGTAAAATACCGGAAATTACCATTTAATGCAAAACCTGTTCTGTCTTCTTCTTTCTGTCTAAATGTCCGTCTTCAATCCTTCTTGGTCACCTGTCTGTCTGTCTTCCTCTTTCAAACTAGAATGCTTGTCTGTCTTCCTCTTTATATCTAAATGCCTGCCTGTCTGCCTTTTTCTGTCTAAATGCTTGTCTGTCTGCCAGCCTTCATGGTCACCTGTCTGTCTGTCTTCCTCTTTCTGTCTAAATGTCTGCCAGCCGTTTTCGTCGTCTGTCTTCCTCATTTTTTTCTGTCTATAATGCCTGTCTGTCTGTCTGTCTCCCTCTGTCTTTCTGTCTATAATGCCTGTCTGTCTTCCTCTGTCTTTTTGTCTATACTGCCTGTCTGTCTGCCAGCCTTCTTTGTTGCCTGCCTCCCTCTGTCTTTCTGTCTATAATGCCTACCTGTCTGACAGCCTTCTTGGTTGCCTGTCTGTCTCCCTCTGTCTTTCTGTCTATAATGCCTGTCTTTCTGTCTCCCTCTGTCTTTCTGTCTATAATGCCTGTCTTTCTGTCTATAATGCCTGTCTGTCTGCCAGCCTTCTTGGTCGCCTGCCTGTCTTCCTCTTTCTGTCTATAAAGCCTGTCTGTCTGCCCGTACTCTTGGTCACCTGTCTCCTCTGTCAGTCTGTCTGTCTGTCTGTAGTACTTGTCTGTCTGTGTCTCTCTCCATCACCCCATAAACACCGACTGTATCTCACACGGACTTGCGTTGGACAGCTTCAGCAATCCTTGAACATGTTTGATGATTTGCTGGATATATCCAACACAGGATAAAATGTGGAGCAACGGAGTTTTGCCGTACCTGTTACCTGCAATATGAAACTGTATCACAATTAGCACACAACGAGCACGTGTAATTGCACCGAACTGTCACACGAGACTGTCATCAAGGAAATCGGGGAGTGGAGCCGGGGGTGGGGGTGGGGGGTGGGGGGGGGAGGGGGAGGGAGGAAGGGCTTGGGGCGTTTTATTTGTGTGTGTGTGTGGTGGGGGCACGAACAGTGACAGACAGAGAGGAGGGGGGCGCAGGATGGCCTGAGTAAGTAAGTAAACATGGTGCATAACGTCCCCAGAAACCATAAGGGACGGGGAGAAAGGGGGAAGTGGGTATGGAGGTGGAGGGGGGCAGGGGTGGGGGGGGAGGAGGGGAGGGGAGAGGGAGATCATATACCTATCGCTACACTGTCACCACCAGAATGATTCCTGCATTAAGGTGGGCAGCGATGAGAGCCATTTTAATGTTTCAGTAGGAAGTGATGGACAAAGTCACAAGACAGTGTCCACAAACCACAACCTTTTTTGAAGAGAAAGGAGAGCCGAAGCGGTATCAAACCGAGATCCTTCCGCTTACCAGCCTAACGCCTTACCGCTAGGCCAAACCGGATCACATGGTCTGAGGAAAGACTGTGCACTAAAGACACCATGGCCAACGAATTCCCAAACACTTCTTCTTCTTCTGCTAACGTTGCTTTACGTCCACAGAGACCAAAAGGACTATTAGGGACGTCCACTTCACACAGCCTCTGAGCTCTGTAGTTCCCTTTCTTCAAATGTTGCTTTACGTCCACAGAGACCAGAAGGACTATTAAGGACGGGGAGCCCAGGACGTCCACCTCGACTTTTCACACAGATCCTGAGCGCAGCCCACACCGTACGCCATCTGCTCCCGTATCTTTTACGTACAGCGTCCCGGCCCGCCGACCCAAGGGGCAGGGCTAGGGCCTCGCGGAGTACAGCTAGCCAATACGCTTGAGTAAAGGTGTCGGAGAAATCACCGTTTCATTCGCGTATCGACCGGGCAACATATTGCACTTTTCC
>JABMCL010002307.1:210000-217500 GCA_018857735.1 Alviniconcha marisindica | reverse complement strand
CACACACACACCACACAACACACACACACCACACACACACACACACACACACACCACCACACACACACACACACACACACACACACACACACACACACACACACACACACCACACACACACACACACACACACACAACACACACACACACACACACACCCCACACACACACACACACACACATTCCAATACACACACCAATCACACACACACACACACACACACACACACCACACACACACACACACATCAATACCACACACACACACACACACACACACACACACACACACACACACACACACACACACCACCACACCACCACACACACCACGCACGCAGCACGCACGCACGCACGCACGCACGCACGCACGCACGCACGATCCAGACAACACACACACACACACACACCAACACACACAGCACCACACAAACACACACACACACAACACACATCAAACACACACACACACACATACACACACACACACACACACACAACACCACACACACACCACACACACACACACACACACACACAACACACACACACACACACACACACACACACACACCACAACACACCACACACACACACACACACCATTACACACACACTACACACAAACACAGACACAGACACACACAACACACACACACACACACACACAACACACACACACACACACACACACACACACACACACACACACACACACACACACACACA
Source organism: Alviniconcha marisindica (assembly GCA_018857735.1). Classification (NCBI taxonomy): domain Eukaryota; kingdom Metazoa; phylum Mollusca; class Gastropoda; family Provannidae; genus Alviniconcha; species Alviniconcha marisindica. Next base: position 216,771 of record JABMCL010002307.1, on the reverse strand, counting down.
CTGTACAGACTGATAGGAGTGAAGGACAATGTGATTAACTCCCTTTGTATGTTGATTCGGCTTGTGAGTTAGTTTTGGTATCTTGACGTCCCTTAAACCGCTAGAGGTCTCCTCAGAATGATCCAGCATACAAAATAAAGACCATGCCAGTCAATTATTTATAATAATGTTTCTGAACTGTTGTGTGTACATTACAATTATACCTTAGTACTCATTGCATGCTGTTTTAGTGAATGGATTCGTTTTGTTGGTTGATATTTGTCCACTTTGCTGTTGCTTTTGTTTGATTTACCGGCTAACTTACTGGTTAGTGTTTGAAGGCTAGACTGACATCTAGTTGTGTACTATAGTCATTCGGTGACACAGTGGGCTCGGGTGGTCATTATAGTGGTCACTGATTTTTGAGTCGATTTTGGTGGGAATGATCAGTACGTCCAGTGTGAGAATATAAAGTGAATGGATGGAGTGACTTGATCTACCGATTTCAGCTAGCAAGCATTCATGGACACACTGCGTTCCTCTTAACAACAACAACAGCTAGAAATCGCTGTTTCTTGGTTTATGTTGTTATTATTGTTGAACAATGGTTGGGCTAGAATTCGGGGTTAGAGAAGACAAAGAAAAATGTAATTCAAATACTTTGATGAAGGTGTCTCCTTCTGAAGTGTATGTATGTGTGTGTGTGTGTGTGTGTGTGTGTGTGTGTGTGTGTGTGTGTGTGTGTGTGTGTGTGTGTGTGTGTGTGTGTGTGTGTGTGTGTGTGTGTGTGTGTGTGTGTGTGTGTGTGTGTGTGTGTGTGTGTGTGTGTGTGTTGTGTGTGTGTTCGTGTGTGCGTGCTTGCGCGTGCGTGCGTGCGTGCGTGCGTGTATGTGTGTGTGTGTGTGTGTGTGCGTGCGTGAGTGCGTGCGTGCGTGCGTGTGTGCATGTGTGTGTGTGTGCGTGTGTGTGCGTGTGCGTACGTGCGTACGTGTGTGCGTCCGTGTGTGCGTGTGTGTGTAAATCCGACAAGAGTACGTGCGTGCGTGCGTGCGTGCTTGCGCGTGCGTGCGTGCGTGCGTGTATGTGTGCGTGTATGTATGTGTGCGTGTGCGTGTGTGTGTGCGTGCGTGAGTGCGTGCGTGCGTGGGGTGTGCATGTGTGTGTGTGCGTACGTGCGTGCGTGCGTGCGTGCGTGCGTGCGTCCGTGTGTAAATCCGACAAGAGTGCCAAGCGGTCCCGTCGGTCGGTCAGTCCAGTTAATCCAGACGCTGGTTCTTTTCAGGACCCCCGGGCAAACCCGGAGACAAAGGGGAGGTGGGCAGCCCAGGTCAGTAACGAGGCACACGCAGCACCCCACTGAATCATCTGCCGTCAAAATAACATGCCCTAGCTCGTACAGTGCAGCCTTAACTCTTTGCTGCCCTTCTGACCGTGCAGCATTAACTCTTTGCTGCCCTCCTGATGCAGCAATGGAGTGGGAACGAAACCACCACCACCACCACCACCCCAAAAAAACAACAAAAAACAACAACAAAAAACTGACGAGATAACGAGACAGGCAGACGAACAATGTTAATACTCGCCAGTCAATACTCGTCAGTGGGTCGAGAAGGATAACAAAACAAAAAAATCAAAAAAAAATCGGGTCACCTTTTTGTAGGTCGAGTGGGAATAGGCGCAACGGGAATAGGTCAGCTGGGAGTAGGCCTGGTGGGACCCTCTCCCTCTCCTCCGTTGCGTATCTCCCCACTCACGCCTGCTGCACACCGGGCAAGATCGCGCTGCTGGCGTGTAAAAGTTCACGTTGACACTGTTGGGTTGAATTGACTATGGGTGGTTTATGGCATTAGGAGTGCCCGTATGCGTGTGCGTGTGTATGTGTGTTTGTAAACACGCATGCATGCATGTGTGAATGTATGTATGGTGTGTGTGTGTGTGTGTGTGTGTGTGTGTGTGTGTGTGTGTGTGGTGTGTGTGTGTGTGTGTGTGTGTGTGTTGTGTGTGTTTTGGTGGTGCTGGTGTGTGTGGTGTGCGTGCGTGCGTGTGTGGTGTGTGTGTGTGTGTGTGTGTGTGTGTGTGTGTGTGTGTGTGTGTGCTTGCGTGTGTGTGTTGTGTGCGTTGTGTGTGTGTGTGTGTGTGTGTGTGTGTGTGTGTGTGTGTGTGTGTGTGTGTGTGTGTGTGTGTGTGTGTGTGTGTGTGTGTGTACATATGTATGTATGTATGCCTATATGGCGCTCCTGGCCTTACTCGCACCTTCCCCTGCATCCCTGACTTCTTCTTCCCCTTCCTTTTCCCCTCTTTCCCTGCTCCTCCTCCCCCTCTCTCTCTCTCTCTCTCTCTCTCTCTCTCCCCCCCCCCCCCCCCCTCCTCTTCCTCTTTTTCTTCTTCTCCTCCTCTCCTTCCTTTCTTCTTCTTCTTCTTCTTCTGTTCTGCCGTTTCTCAAGCACACAGGGATGCACCGGTAGCTACGTCCCTGAATAGGTGTTTATATGTACCCCTCAATACCTCCCCCAAATCTCTCCTATTGCGCGTGTGCATACGTCCACGTGAGACTATATGGCCTGTCCATTGCCTCGCGCCCTTCTCTGTATGACTGGTGTTTCTGACACGCCGTGTCTGTGTGTGGCAGGACTACCCGGGGTGGCAGGCCCCAAGGGCGACAAGGGGGCGGCGTCTGACCCGCTGCTTGTAGCCCAGAACCTGGGCAGTATGGACCACCTCAGAGGACCGCCGGGACCTAAAGGTAAGTAGTACAGGATGTTGGCAGTATGGACCACCTCAGAGGACCGCCGGGACCTAAAGGTAAGTAGTACAGGATGTTGGCAGTATGGACCACCTCAGAGGACCGCCGGGACCTAAAGGTAAGTAGTACAGGATGTTGGCAGTATGGACCACCTCAGAGGACCGCCGGGACCTAAAGGTAAGTAGTACAGGATGTTGGCAGTATGGACCACCTCAAGGGGGGGACCGGGCCGGGACCTAAAGGGGTAAGGGAAAATACAGGATGTTGGCAGTATGGACCACCTCAGAGGACCGCCGGGACCTAAAGGTAAGTAGTACAGGATGTTGGCAGTATGGACCACCTCAGAGGACCGCCGGGACCTAAAGGTAAGTAGGTAAAAAGGATGTTGGCAGTATGGACCAACACCTCAGAGGACCGCCGGGACCTAAAGGTAAGTAGTACAGGATGTTGGCAGTATGGACCACCTCAGAGGACCGCCGGGACCTAAAGGTAAGTAGTACAGGATGTTGGCAGTATGGACCACGGTGACAGAGCAGACAGGACCTAAAGGTAGGTAGTACAGGATTTGACAGTATGGATCACTTCAGACGACCGCTACGACTTGTAGAGGTATAACACTGATTTCTCCCTGACGACTTGTAGTAGTGTGATTTTTCCCTTGCGGCATAATGTAGTGTGATATTTCTCCTTACGACATACAGTAGCACGATATCTTCATAACGACTAAATTTGCAGTGGTGTGATATTTCCTCTGCAACTTGCAGTGGTGTTAAGTTACCCTGACGACTTGCAGTGGTGTTATATTTTCCCCGACGACTTGCAGTAGTGTGACATTTCCCCTGACGATTTGCAGTAGTGTGACATTTCCCCCTAACGACTTTCAGTAGTGTGATATTCCCCCTGACGACTAGCAGGAGTGTGATATTCCCCTGACGACTAGCAGTTGTGTCATATTTCCCCTGACGATTTGCAGTAGTGTGATATTCCTCTTGACGACTTGCAGTTGTGTAATATTCCGACGACTAGCAGTAGTGTGATATTTCCCTCTGACGACTAGCAGTAGTGTGATATATCCCTCTGACGACTAGAGGTAGTGTGATATTTCCCCTGACGACTAGCAGTAGTGTGATATTTCCCCTGACAACTAGCAGTAGTGTGATATTTCCCTCTGACGACTAGCAGTAGTGTGATATTTTCCCTGACGACTCGCAGTAGTGTAATATTTCCCCTGACGATTTGCAGTATTGTGATATTCCCCCTGACAACTTGCAGTAGTTTTATATTCCCCTTGACAACTTGCAGTAGTGTGATATTTCCCCTGACGACATGCAGTAGTGTGATATTTCCCCCTGACGACTTGCAATAGTGTGATATTTCCCCTGCCGACTGACATGCAGTAGTGTGATATTTCCCCTGACGACATGACATGCAGTAGTGTGATATTTCCCCTGACGACATGACATGCAGTAGTGTGATATTTCCCCCTGACGACATGACATGCAGTAGTGTGATATTTCCCCTGACGACATGACATGCAGTAGTGTGATATTTCCCCTGACGACATGACATGCAGTAGTGTGATATTTCCCCTGACGACATGACATGCAGTAGTGTGATATTTCCCCTGACGACATGACATGCAGTAGTGTGATATTTCCCCTGACGACATGACATGCAGTAGTGTGATATTTCCCCTGACGACATGACATGCAGTAGTGTGATATTTCCCCCTGACGACATGACATGCAGTAGTGTGATATTTCCCCTGACGACATGCAGTAGTGTGATATTTCCCCCTGACGACATTGCAATAGTGTGATATTTCCCCTGCCGACTTGCAGTAGTGTGATATTTCCCCTGCCGACTTGCAGTAGTGTGATATTTTCCCTGACGACTTGCAGGCGAGCCAGGGGAGAAGGGGGCGCCAGGTGAGAGGGGTAACATGGGACCACCTGGACCCACGAGCAGACCTGGCATGCCGGGAAGGGACGGGGCCAAAGGTCAGTGACAGATAAATGCAGCAAGAATGATGTCTGTTTTTGTTGTTTTTGGTATACTAACCACAGATATTTGAAAAAGAGAGAGAGAAAGCCAGTCAGTGAAAAGATGCACGATGATGCATTATGCCTTTTAATCCCTAGAGAGTAAATCATGTCTACCACGTACTTTTTTGTGTACCGCAATTGTTTTGCTATCTTTCATTAATACATGGAAGGTCATCTCAGGAGCTTGATAAGCACCAGAAAAGATTTGCTTTCAGATGTTTGTAAAAATGATGTTAAAAATGTATTATATCTGGCGGAAGCTTGTACATGTACATTGCTCATTCTGCCCTGCTTTGCTAAGGGGACCCGTATCTCTGCCTAGCGTGCAGGAGCCCAGAGAGTCTGTTTCATGTGTCACACGTCCGTTGTACATGCTCATGTTACTCTGACCTGTCTCACTTTCTGCCTACAGGAAATGAAGGAGGCCTGTCTCACTCATAATAATATTATGATCTTATCGTATGCGTTAAGGGCTGTGACGGAGACTTTGTTTTCAGCTTTTCGTGTACACGTTCATTCTGGCTGGTTTTCCTCTGTCTGCCTGTCTGCAGACGCGAAAATCTATCGGTTATTTTCCGTTAGCTTCATGAATATCCTGTTAAACAATGCGATCGAGAGAGGTAAAGACTCCGGTCGTAATTTATACACACAGGTCGTAATTAGATTTTACGTTACCCTACATGCTCATTTCTCTACACGCACACCAGACATATGCTTATTTCTATAACGTGCTCTGTAATCTAGACCACTGATCCAGACCTTGTCTCACTGTGTCATGTATACAGGGCATAGAAATACCCCCCCTCCCCCCCTCCACCCTCACCACCCCCGACGCCCCATTCCCTGACTTCCATGCAAACGCCCGTTTTGTCCTAGCTGGTCTGCCACTGATGTGGACCTGCCTGACAAGGGCACAGGAAGAGTGTTTTCCCGTTGTCCGTGTACGTGCTCATTTTGTCCTGTTTTACCATCCGCTGATCCAGACCTGTCTCACACGGACACAGGAAGTTTGCTTTCCCATGCGCAGTTTGTCTTGGCTGTTCTACCGTTGATCTGGACCTGTCTCACACGGACACAGGAAGTGTGTTTTCCCATGCGCAGTTTGTCCTAGCTGTGTCCTTGTAAACAGTCGGACCGGTAGAACATACCGTTGATCCGGACCTGTCTTACAAGGACACAGGAAGTGTGTTTTTGCCGTTGTCCGCGTACATACTCATTTTGTCCTGTTTTACCATCTGCTGATCTGGACCTCCAAGGATACATAAAGTTTGTTTTCCCCTTGTCATTTTGCACTGTTCTGCCATGTACTGATCTATCTTCTAAGGACACATGAAGTTTGTTTTTCCATTGTCCTTTTGTCCTGCTCTGTCATGTACTGATCTAGACCTTTAAGGACACATGAAGTTTGGTTTCCCCTTGTCATTTTGCACTGTTCTGCCATGCACTGATCTATCCTCTAAGGACACATGAAGTTTGTTTTTCCATTGTCCTTTTGTCCTGCTCTGTCATGTACTGATCTAGACCTCTTAAGGGACACAGGAAGTTTGTTTTTCCATTGTCTTTTTGTCCTGCTCTGTCATGTACTGATCTAACCTCTAGGGACACAGGGAGTTTGTTTTTCCATTGTCTTTTTGTCCTGCTCTGTCATGTACTGATCTAACCTCTAGGGACACAGGGAGTTTGTTTTTCCATTGTCTTTTTGTCCTGCTCTGTCATGTACTGATCTAACCTCTAGGGACACAGGGAGTTTGTTTTTCCATTGTCTTTTTGTCCTGCTCTGTCATGTACTGATCTAACCTCTAGGGACACAGGGAGTTTGTTTTTCCATTGTCCTTTTGTCCTGCTCTGTCATGTACTGATCTAACCTCTAGGGACACAGGGAGTTTGTTTTTCCATTGTCCTTTTGTCCTGCTCTGTCATGTACTGATCTAGACCTTTAAGGACACTTAATCTAGACTGATCTAGACCTGTCTCACAAGGACACAGGCTGCTTGTTTTCCCTTG
>JABMCL010002307.1:192500-205000 GCA_018857735.1 Alviniconcha marisindica | reverse complement strand
TCCGTGGACGTAAGGCAATATTGAACTATACTTACGCGTTGGTCTCAGCTTATCCCTGATATGTCGACCGACATCCGAGGACATTACGCAACACCGGAAGAAGAAGAAGACTTGAGGCATTCTTCACTGCAACTCCCGACACAGCCTCAGACCTTACGCTCGCTTTCACGCTGCAGTAGGGTTTTCGAGGCGCGGATTGGTCCGCTGTTCATTTCAGTCACCCACGCATACACACCACGTTCCCGACCAAAGCAGCATCACTGCCAGCATCATTGAGCCGTGTAATATATATATATATATATATATATATATATATATATATATATATATATATATATATATATATATATATATATATATATAGTCATGGTCATCTTTGCTACAGCGAAGGACGAACGCCATTGAGTAATGTTCGACTCCGCAAGCAATGCCTACAGTCTCTTGGGTGATAATCTTCACATAATTACCTTCTACGACTGTGGCTGTCTGGTGTATACCTTGAATAAAATATACGGTTCGAAAATCCTTGGGAATCATCGATTGAATGGCCTCACGTGATGTAGTTTGCATCTGTACCTGACGCAGCCTTTGATTTGTCACAAATTGGCTGTACCTGGCCCAACCTTTGACTTGTCACAGATATTGGCTGTACCTGAAGCAATATTAACTTGTGGCAGATATTGGCAGTACCTGACCCAAACTTTGACTTGTGACATATATTGGACGTAGGCCTATCTGACGCAACCTTTGATCTATCACAAATATTGGCTGTACCTGATACAACCTTTGACTTGTCACAGATATCTGCTGTACCTGACACAACCGTTGTCACAAAGATTGTTACCAGACGCAACCCTGAACCCGAGAAAAACGTTTTCACAAAGACTGTCTCTACCTGACCACGGAAAAACAGCTGGACCTGAATCAGCTTTTGTTACAGAGACTAGATGTACGAACATAACGCAACCACAGTTTAAACTCGTAGGGCAACTAGGCAGTTGCTCGGGCAAGGAAACCTTGAATATGGAAAGGACGGGAAGTTTCTCTGGCTAAAAACAACCTGTGGAATCGATCTGTGTGGCGAAGAGGGCTGATGAACATAACTATCGGACACGAAGAGTCCATTGACGCTCATAATCAACGTACACGGCAGTGGAACTTCAGGGGAAATGTTTGGGAAAAGATTCCACCTCCTCTCTCTCTCTCTCACACACACACACACACACACACACCCCACGCACGCACGCACGCACGCACACACACACACACACACACACACACACACACACACACACACACCATACCTTCTCTCTTTCTCGCTTTTTCTCTCTCCCAATTCTCTCTCTCTCTCTCTCTCTCTCTCTCTCTCTCTCTCTCTCTCTCTCTCTCTCTCTCTCTCTCTCTCTCTCTCTCTCTTTCTCTCCTCCCACACACACACACACACACACACACACACACACACACACACACACACACACACACACACACACACACACACACACACACACACACACACACACACTACACACACACACACACACACACACATTCTCTCTCTCTCTCTCTCTCTCTCGCTCGCTTTCCCTCTCTCTAACTCCTCTCTCTGTCCTCTCCCCCCTCTCGCTCTCCTTCGTTCCCCCCCCTCTCTCTCTCTCTCATTTTCTCTCCCCCCCCCCCCCCTCTTACTCCCTCTCTCTCTCTCTTTCTCTTTCGCATTCTCCCAACTCTCTCTCTCTCTTTCTGTCGGTCGGTCGGTCGGTCTGTCTGTCTGTCTGGCCCTCCCTTCCCCTCTCTCGAAGTCGTTACACTTCCCGTCAAACCAAAAGAACGTTTTTCACCGTAACATGAAAGTCACAACAGCACTCCCGGAGAATGAGGTCAGGAGATTAGAGGAGCAGTCAGCTGTTTAAGTCGCTGTGAAGCAAGGTGCCAGGGGACTGTACTCCCGCAGCACGCGAACGACAACACCCACAAAAAGGGGCGTAATCGGATGAGACAATGTCAAGTACGGTACACGCTGCCGCCATGAGTTTTATCGGCGGTCAAAATTTTCTAGGGCCTGAGTGTTTTGTAGCCCAGCCTGGAGAGCCAGACAACAGCCAGTGTGTCCTTGGCTACGATTGGCTGAATGCTATGGCCAAAATTAATGTGACAGATGCTTTGTGATTGGCTTCTTTCTTCCTGTACCGGCTGCTACTGTTTGTGGAATGACGGATTCAGTGCCGAGGAAGTGTTTACATACAATTGTGTGTGTGTGTGTGTGTGTGTGTGTGTGTGTGTGTGTGTGTGTGTGTGTGTGTGTGTGTGTGTGTGCGGTGTGTGTGCTGCGGTGTGTGGTCGGCGTGCGTGCGTGCGTGCGTGCGTGCGTGCGTGCGTGCGTGCGGCGTGCGCGTGCGTGCGTGCGTGCGTGCGTGCGTGCGTGCGTGCGTGCGTGCGTGCGTGTGTGTGTGTGTGTGTGTGTGTGTGTGTGTGTTGTGTGTGAAATAGTGCTTTATCGCAGAAAGAAAGTAAAAGCCATTTAACATTAAAAACACGAGGGTGATAAAGCTAGAAGAAAAGCACAGTTATAATGTATACCAAAAGAGCGATTGATTATTAATATTCACCACACTCCTAGCGACTCTTTCGCCGGTAACAGGAATCTGCCGTAACTGTTATCAAATTAAACTTGAAGTTGCACTGTTAAGTGAACTTGAGTTTAAACCCCAAGTGGTCACGGCTGAGGGGTGCGGGTGGGGAGGGGGGGGGCCCGGAGCACTGAGGTGCCGGGGTTTCCAGAAGACAGAAAGCGGGAGGGAGGGAAGGGGGTGAGAGGTGAGGGGTGATAGAGGGAGAGGAGGGAGAGGTGTAGTGTTGGGGGAAAGGGGGGGAGGTGTAGTGGTTTGGGGGGGTGTAGTGGTTGGGGGGAGAGTGTAGTGGTTGTGGGGGGGAGAGGTGTAGTGGTTAGTGAGGAAAGGGGAGAGGTGTAGTGGTTAGTGACGAAAAGGGGAGAGGTGTAGTGGTTAGAGAGGAAAGGGGAGAGGTGTAGTGGTTAGAGATGAAAGGGGAGAGGTGTAGTGGTGAGGGGTGATGGAGGGAGATGCGGGAGAGGTGTGAGAGGGAGGGTGAGAGGTGTGATGGTGAAAGGTGTGTGTGTGTGGGGGGAGGTGAGAGGTGTAGTGTTGAGGGGGGAGGGATGGAGGGGAAGAGGTGTAGTGGTGAGGGGGGGTAGGTGTGAAAGGGGGTCAGAGGGGTTGCAGGGGGGCTGGGGGGGGTGAGGGTGAGAGGTGGAGGGGGTGAGAGGGGGGGGTGAGGGGGTGAGAGGTGTGAGCGGGTGGTGAGAGGGTGGTGAGAGGTGTGAGCGGGGGTGAGAGGTGGAGAGGGTGGTGAGAGGTGAGAGAGGGGTGAGAGGGAGAGGGTGAGAGGTGTGAGAGGGGGTGAGAGGTGTGAGAGGGGTTTGAGAGGTGTGAGAGGAGGTGAGGGGTGTGAGCAGGGAGGGTAGAGGGTGGTGAGCGGTGTGAGAGGGGTTTGAGAGGTGTGAGAGGGGTTGAGAGGTGTGAGAAGGGGTGAGAGGTGTGAGAGGGGGGTGAGAGGGTGGGAGGGGGGAGAGGGGGGGAGGGTGAGAGGGGGTGGAGTGGGGGGTGAGAGGGGGTGAGAGGGGTGAGAGGGAGGTGAGAGGGGGAGAGGGGGGGTGAGAGGGGTGCAGGGGTGAGGGGGTGGGGTTGAGGGAGGTGTGAAAGGTGTAGTGGTGAGGGGGGAGGGAGGAGGAAGGGGAAGGTGTAGTGTGGGGGTGGGGGTAATAGGCCTGTTGTTTAGGGGAGGATGCGGACAAAAAACGATAAAAGGATAGAGGCAGGCAGAGAATCTGGCAATCTGCGCATCGCCAGCAAAATTGCACGATATCAGGTTTGGGGGAAAAAATGAAGAAGAAGAAGAAGAAGAAGAAGAAGAAGAAGAAGAAGAAGAAGAAGAAGAAGAAAGTAGAAGAAGAACGTAGAAGAAGAAGAACGTAGAAGAAGAAGAAGAAGAAAGAAAGAAAGAAAGAAAGAAAGAAAAAAGAAAGAAAGAAAGAAAGAAAGAAAGAGGTAGATGGTATGCAGAATAGATCTAGATGTACGAGGAGCAGTGGGTTAAAGTGGACAGTCAATCGCTGTAGTTACAATCAGAGAAAACTAAACAATGTTCTACGAATGCAGTGATTCGACCACTTCAGCCACCCCCCCGGAAGGAAAGTTCATGCGGGCCCCCCCCCCCCTCCGTGAACCTACAAGATGTCAGAGAATGCTTACACAGCTAAGAGGCAATGGTTAGGGCTAGGGGCACTGGAACTAAATTATTCATCCACTGAAAAAAGCTCATTTGTCTGTTCGTTTAATTTCCGCGACAAAAAGATATCTTTTTGATATGTGTCCAACGTTTCTCACGTAATGCCATCTCAAAATATGGCTTATGTAAACAATATCAAACACCAAGGAAAAGTTTAACACATAATATAGAGGCAGAACGACTGACAAAACAGGATGTGAGACACATAATCACATGCAGGCTATTTCGGAATCTGACCGTTCGAGGATAAAGACTTCACGAGCGGAAAGTTGTGAATAGTCTCTGTATTTTGTAACCGTGTGTTTAAAGACAGGAAAAGTGCGTGCTTTTCGAACACATACAACCGCTCTTCCTGTAATTAAAGCTTTTTGAATACGAACGTATCTTCTTCTCAGTTGTTATTAAAGTTGCGAGCATTTCGAATACGAACGAGCTTTTCTTGTTATTAAAGTTGCAAGCATTTCGAATACGAACGAGCTTTTCTTGTTATTAAAGTTGCGCGCTTTTGGAATACGAACGAGCTTTTCTTGTTATTAAAGTTGCGAGCATTTCGAATACGAACGCACGCTTTTCTTGTTATTAAAGTTGCGCGCTTTTCGAATACGAACGCACGCTTTTCTTGTTATTAAAGTTGCGCGCTTTTCGAATACGAACGCACGCTTTTCTTGTTATTAAAGTTGCGCGCTTTTCGAATACGAACGAGCTTTTCTTGTTATTAAAGTTGCGCGCTTTTCGAATACGAACGCACGCCTTTTTTGTTATTAAAGTTGCGCGCTTTTGGAATACGAACGTGCGCTTTTCTTGTTATTGAAGCTGCGAGCTTTTGGAATACGAATGCACGCTTTTCTTGTTATAAAATTTGCGCGATTTTCCAACGCGAACACGCGCCGCTCTTCCTGTTATTAAATTTGGGCGCTTTGCGAATACGAACGCACGCTCTTCTCAGTTGTGAGTTAAGTTGCGCGATTTTCGTATAGGAACGCACACTCTTCTGGTTATTAAAGTTCCGAGCATTTCGAATACGAATGCACACTTTTCTTGTTATTAAAGTTGCGCGCTTTTGGAATACGAATGCACGTTTTTCTTGTTTTTACAGTTGCGAGCTTTTCCAACACGAACTCGCACCGCTCTTCCTGTTATTAAAGTTGCGCGCTTTACGAATACGAAAGCACGCCCTTCCTGTTATTTAAAAAGTGGTCTCTTTTCGAACACAAACACGCACCGCACTTCCTGATGTTAAACATATGCACTGCTGCAGTTGTGGTGTTCTAATGGTAATAGTAGCAGCAGTAACAGCAGCAAAAGCAGCAGTAGTGATGTAAATTACAATGCAGTGAGAAATACAGCACATTTTATTTAATAAAAACATATTTTTGTTATAATATTTTGTTTGTTTTAGATATCACATCCTCTCTGTCTGCTGTTTTCTATTTACTTCTCTCTATCCGTCGATTTTTCCCTGCCAGCCAGCCTGTCTGTCTGTCTGTCTGTCTGTCTCTGTCTCTGTCTGTCTCTATCTCTGTCTGTCTGTCTGTCTGTCTGTCTGTCTGTCTGTCTGTCTGTCTGTCTGTCTCTGTTTCTGTCTCTGTCTGTCTGTCTCTGTCTCCGTCTCTGTCTCTGTCTCTCTCTTTATCTCTCTGTCTCTGTCTCTCTGTCTCTTTATCTCTCTGTCTGTCTCTGTCTCTGTCTCTGTCTCTGTCTCTGTCTCTCTCTGTCTCTGTCTCTGTCTCTGTCTCTCTCTCTCTCTCTCTCTCTCTCTCTCTCTCTCTCTCTCTCTCTCTCTCTCTCTCTCTCTCTCTCTCTCCCATCTCTCTCTCTCTCTTTCTCTCTCGTGCTCTGCTAAAAACAGTAATAATGTAGGCGGGTGTTACATATTGGTGCCTTTATATGATCAGCATTCGACTGTAACGATCCTTAACGGGCACCAGAACACACAAACATGTTCTAATCTTCTTCGAACCTAGTCGGTTTTAATGTCATTGGACATTGTCTCTGTCCCAATCCTATCAACGTAAACCGTTTGTACAGGCATAATGTTGTGTGTGTGTATGTGTGTGTGTGCGTGCGTGCGTGCGTGCGTGCGCGCGCTCGCGCGTGTGGATGTGTGTGTGTGTGTGTGTGTGTGTGTGTGTGTGTGTGTGTGTGTGTGTGTGTGCGTCGTGTGTGTGTGTGTGCGTGCGTGTGTGCATGTGTGTGTGTGTGTGCTCGCGCGTTCGTGCGTTTGTGCGTTCGTGTGTGTGCGCGCGCGCGCTCGCGTGCGCTGGCGTCGGTGTGCGCGCGTGTGCGGTCGTGTGTGTGTGTGTGTGTGTGTGTGTGTGTGTGTGTGTGTGTGTGTGTGTGTGTGTGTGTGTGTGTGTGTGTGTGTGTGTGTGTGTGTGTGTGTGTGTGTGTGTGTGTGTGTAAGTTTGGGTGATTATTATTAAAAGCGGATTTCCTTTTCTCCTACTTAGTCTTAACAAAGTTTTCCTCTGAACTATTTACGAAAAAAAGAGAAAAGAAAAGAAAAGAAAAGAAAAGAAGAAGAAACAAAGAAAGAAGAAGAAGAAGAAGAAGAAGAAGAAGAAGAAGAAGAAGAAGAAGAAGAAGAAGAAGAAGAGATCGTGCTGATAATGTGATTGACTGAATAAGTGAGGATGTGTGTGTGTGTGTGTGTGTGTGTGCGTGCGTGCGTGCGTGCGTGCGTGCGTGCGTGCGTGCGTGCGTGCGTGCGTGCGTGTGTGTGTGTGTGTGTGTGTGTGTGTGTGTGTGTGTGTGTGTGTGTGTGTGTGTGTGTGTGTGTGTGTGTGTGTGTGTGTGCGTGAGCGTGACTGCGGGCGCATTTGTTTGAATTAACCTTTCATGACCCCTATGTGCACAAATGAATTGTCTACATAGACTGGAATGTAGGAGTACGCACGCTATTCATTGTCAGACTAAGACGGCGATATGCTGTTTCGATAATGCCTGCAGGCTAATGACCAATTAGCCACGGCTGTCCTTCGTGATTATCACAGTTGTGTGACACCAGCGCCCTCAGTGTCAGCGGGGAATAGTCTTGGAATCCGCGGTGTGTCCTTACTGTATCCTCTTGGTGTCATAAAGTGTCCTTACTTGGCCTTTCCTGTATGTTCTTGGTGTCATACTGTGTCATTACTTGGCCTTTTCTGTTTGCCCTTGGTGTCATAATGTGTCCTTACTTGGCCTTTCCTGTATGCCCTTGGTGTCATACTGTACCATTACTTGGCGTTTCCTGTATGCTCTTAGTGTCATACTGTACCATTACTTGGCATTTCCTGTATGCTCTTGGTGTCATAATGTGTCCTTACTTGGCATTTCCTGTATGCTCTTGGTGTCATAATGTGTCCTTACTTGGCGTTTCCTGTATGCCCTTGGTGTCATAATGTGTCCTTACTTGGCGTTTCCTGTATGCCCTTGGTGTCATAATGTGTCCTTACTTGGCCTTTTCTGTTTGCTCTTGGTGTCATAATGTGTCCTTACTTGGCGTTTCCTGTATGCCCTTGGTGTCATAATGTGTCCTTACTTGGCGTTTCCTGTATGCCCTTGGTGTCATAATGTGTCCTTACTTGGCCTTTCCTGTTTGCTCTTGGTGTCATAATGTGTCCTTACTTGGCCTGTCCTGTATGCTCTTAGTGTCATAATGTGTCCTTACTTGGCCTTTCCTGTATGCCCTTGGTGTCATAATGTGTCATTACTTGGCCTTTCCTGTTTGCTCTTGGTATCATAACAACTGCTCGCCTTGCTGGCGGTCGTTGTCACAAATCGAGAATTGTAGCTGCAAATATTTGTCGCTTCAAAGTGTGCCTTTTCAGTTACACAATTAATACAGATTTGCAGCTGGAAACTGGCACTTTAAGGTGACAACTTTACTGGCTTTTGCTGCTGCAAGAACTGGAGGCAGTTGAGCTGGCTAAATTATTTTTATAGCCACAAAAAAGTCTCCTGATGTTGTAGCAGGAAACGTGACGTGAATCTCCAAAATCGATATTGATATCATTAACACACACACACACACACACACACACACACACACACACACACACACACACACACACACACACACACACACACACACACACACACACACACACACACCCCTCTCTCTCTCACACACTCCCACACTCCCACACACATGCCACACATAGGTATATGTATATCAGTGATTTCGAGCCTCAGGTGTTCTTTTTGTAGTTGCAAATATTTGTTTGTGCAAAAACGGAAAGTGATTTTGTCGTTGCAAAGTTGATTTGGACACTGAAAAAGCTGCCACTCGGTTGTTGTTTTTGCAGTTGCAGTCACACGGTTGCTACCAGGCGCAAATTTCAAATTTGCATCTGTAGCTCTGGTACTGTGGCAGCAGCGGCCAATGATATTTAAGCGTAGTGTTCCCATCTCTTTGATTTATGTCGTGCCGTCATTATCTGACTGTTTTGCTGGCTGTTGTATCGTGGTTGAAATTGCTTTCATTATCACCGTTGTGTGACAAACTCCATGTAGTGGTTTACGACATCTTTCCTTTGGAGGAAAATGCCGGAAAGCGATGTTTGGAGTGTGAGCAGCGCCCTCTGTACGTGGCAGCGGGCAATAACTAGGGTTGAAACCTGAGTTGTTGTGCTTGTCTCCCCTGTGATGTAGTGGGGTATTGATGTTGCCATAGCTTAGTATTTGTTTTTCTCTCTCGCCTTGTCGTGTTGTGTTCGTGTCTCACCGCCTAGCTCAATGTTGTACTCGTGTATGTAGAGAGGTAGTATGGAATCCACAAAGAGGGAGAGAGAGAGAGAGAGAGAGAAGAGAGAGAGAGAGAGAGAGAGAGAGAGAGAGAGAGAGAGAGAGAGAGAGAGAGAGAGAGAGAGAGAGAGAGAGAGAGAGAGAAACCCAGTCATTTAGCTTACGTGTGTGTGTGTGTGTGTGTGTGTGTGTGTGTGTGCGTGCGTGCGTGCGTGCGTGCGTGCGTGCGTGCGTGCGTGCGTGCGTGTTAGTGTTAGTGTTAGTGTGTGTGTGTGTGTGTGTGTGTGTGTGTGTGTGTGTGTGTGTGTGTGTGTGTGTGTATGTGTGTGTGCGCGCATGTATGAGTGCGTGCGTGCGTGTGTGTGTGTGTGTGTGTCAGAACTATGACTGTATTACTTCGGAGTAACTAATAATTCATGCGGTTTTTTAATCATTTGCAATTCCAAACAGGCTACGTGTATTAAACAATACATAGAGAACACAGCAGTTGTTGTGAAATGATGCGCTGCAATGCCGACTGCTTAGCAGAATTTATGTGATAGGAACTTAGAAAGTTATTTATGATAGTTAGGCTTAATGAAGAAACTACAATGTGTGTGCATGTAAGATTGCGTCATTAAGCAGTGCATTCTGATCACACCTGACATTTTTGTCAAGACACTTACGGTAATGAGGCTTAATGAAAGAACTGCAATGTGAGTGAGCCGGTTTGGCCTAGCGGTAAGGCGTTAGGCTGGTAAGCGGAAGGACCTCGGTTCGATACCGCTTCGGTTCTCCTTTCTCTTCAAAAAGGTTGTGGTTTGTGGACACTGTCTTGTGACTTTGTCCATCACTTCCTACTGAAACATTAAAATGACTCTCATCGCTGCCCATCTTAATGCAGAAGTCATTCTGGTGGTGACAGTGTAGCGATAGGTATATAATCTCCCTCTCCACCGCCTCCATAACCCCTTCCCCCCCTTCTCCCCGTCCCTAATAAGCCGTACGGTTTCTGTGGACGTTAAGCACCATGTTTACTGCAATGTGTGTATATTAGACTGCATTACTGAGCAGTGCAGTCTGATTACACATGGACGATTTTAAAGGTATAATTTTATGGTTACTGGGCCTACTGAAGAAATTGCAATGTGTGTGCATATAAGACTGCATTATTAAGCAGTGCATTCTGATTACACATGAACGATTTTCCCGACACCGATAGCGTCTTCGATTTTATTTTCTACTATCTGTCAGTTGGACCAAAGAATCAATTTTGGCACTTCTGCCTTTGAAGTCGCTGGAACAAATCTGAATGTATATGTGGCAAGGGCTAGAAGCAATGCTGGCAACAGTGAGATAGAGGGGGACGAGTTACTTCCCTTCCGTTGTTGCCTTGCTGTCTTCGTTTCATGTTAACGTGGCATTTGTTTGTCTCTCTCACGCACAATACCGTTTGTTGGTTGTCTTGTTCGTGTATTTGTTTATTTACTGTTATAGATTCATTTTGATTTGCCATTTGCTTTGTGAATACTTATCGTTGGTTTTAACTGTGTTTGCTGATATACTAATTAGTTGTTGTTTCAGTCTTGGATTGACTGATCTCTTTTATTTAAAAAAATAAAAATAAAAATAAAATGCTTTTAATGCATGACATCAACAATAGTTTACATGACAAACATCTCATACACACACACACACACACACACACACACACACACACACACACACACACACACACACACACACACACACACACACACACACACACACACACACACACACACACACACACACACACACAGAGTATATATATATATTTTCTGTGTGTGCGTGCGTGCGCGCTCGTGCGTGTCTGTGTGTGCATGCAAGTACGCTCATACAGGGTGCGTACGAGCGAGCGCGATGAGTAATTAATGTCCCTGTAATAAATGATAGCGTCTCTACATAATTATGTAATGTATCTCTACTACAAGTATTAGTATCCCTACAATAGCTAATATAATTTCTATGGTAACCAATTGCATCTCTATAATCACAGGTGAACCGGGACCACAAGGACCTCCAGGTGAGAGTTAAATTTCCTACTTTTTCCTTTGATTTCGTGAATTATACGAAACGTTTTTAAGATGACATTGTGCGATGGCTGTATCTCTCTGTCTCTGTCTCTCTGTCTCTCTGTCTGTCTCTCTCTGTCTTTCTGTCTCTGTCTCTGTCTGTCTCTGTCTGTCTCTGTCTGTCTGTCTCTGTCTCTGTCTGTCTGTCTGTCTGTTTCTCTCTCTCTCTCTCTCTCTCTCTCTCTCTCTCTCTCTCTCTCTCTCTCTCTCTCTCTCTCTCTCTCTCTATATATATATATATATATATATATATATCTCGTTGTTTAAGGTATTTTCTCAGTCACGTATTTTTTAACAAAACTATACTCATCAGTTCAGCGAGATATATAAATCAGTAAGGGGCTGCAAGGGAGCCAACCACCACACTCACTGGGTAGCCCTGGTCGTGCTATGCTTTGTAGCCTTGCCACGAGGTTTGTATCCTTCAGCTCAGCCTTCTCTCTGAGTGCCCCTCGCATTCAACTCCTTGTTTTGCAGGCGAGAGAAGCTACAACGGAGTCAACTGCCACACTCATTTAGTGACTGACCCCAGTTGTGCTTTGAGTCACTACCCTCTAGTCAGTTCAGCTGACTCACGGAGAGACCCTCGTACTCGACTCAGCTCCTTGTTTTGGAGGCTAGAGAGGCTACAACGGAGTCAACCACCACACTCACTGAATGACCATAGCAGATCTTTGAGTCAGTACCTTCTGGTTCAGCCGAACCACCGAGAGACCCTGATACTCAACTCCACTGCTTGTTTTGCAGACGAGAGAGGCTGCAACGGAGCCAACCGTCACCCACTCAGTAACCCTAGTAACCCTAGCAGTGCTTTGACTGAGTCAGTGCCCTCTAGTTCAGCCGACTCACTGAGAGACCCTCGTACTCAACTCCGCTGTTTGTTTTGCAGGCGAGAGAGGCTACAATGGAACCAACCGTCACCCACTGAGTAACCCTAGTAGTGCTTTGAGTCAGTACTCTCTAGTTCAGTCGACTCACTGAGAGACCTTCGTGTCTCAACTCAGCTGCTTGCTTTGCAGGCTAGAGATGCTACAACGGAGTCAACCGCCACATTCACCTAATGGCCCTAGTAGCGCGTTTAGTCACTACTCTCTAGTTCAGCCGACTCACGGAGAGACCCTCGTACTCAACTCCACTGCTTGCTTTTCAGGCGAGAGAGGCTACAACGAAGCCAACCGTCACCCACTGAATAACCCTAGTAGTGCTTTGAATCAGTACCCTCTAGTTCAGCCGACTCACTGGGAAACCCTCGAACTCGACTCCACTGCTTGCCTTGCAGGCGAGAGAGACTACAACGGAGACAACCGTCACCCACTGAACAACCCTAGTAACCATAGTAATGCTTTGAGTCAGTACCCTCTAGTTCAGCCGACTCAC
>JABMCL010002307.1:185000-187500 GCA_018857735.1 Alviniconcha marisindica | reverse complement strand
GAGAGAGAGAGAGAGAGAGGAGAGAGAGAGAGAGAGGAGAGAGAGAGAGAGAGAGAGAGAGAGAGAGGAGAGAGAGAGAGAGGGGAAAAGAGAGAGAGAGAGAGAGAGAGGTGTCGTGCGTGGTGCGTGCGTGTGTGCGTGCGTGCGTGCGTGCGTGCGTGCGTGCGTGCGTGTGTGTGGTGTGTGTGTGTGTGTGCTGTGTGTGTGTGTGTGTGTGTGTGCGTGCGTGTTGCGTGTGTGGGGTGTGTGTGTGGTGTGTGGGTGTGTGTGTGTGTGTGTGTGTGTGTGTGGTGTGTTGTGTGTGTGTGTGTGTGTGTGTGTGTGTGTGTGTGTGTGTGTGTGGTGTGTGTGTGTGTGACGTCTACCAATCCGTTCATCCCGCTCTGTCCCCTGTCTCGCAGCCTGTTCAATCAAAATGGTGGGGAAGCCATACTTCAAGAGAGACTCGGGCCACGAGCGGGGCACGTGGATGAGAGACGCACTGCCCCCTAACGACGTCAGCAGGAGGCTTCAGTGGAACACCTACGGCAGCCAAGGGAGGCTAGTGTACCAGTTTTCCAGCGAGCGGTCCATGATCAAGAACTCCACGGACGCCATCTACGACCTGGGCCAGATCCCCTTCGAGGGCACGGGTCACGTGGTGTACAGGCACGCGCTGTACTACCAGAAGAGCGGCTCGTGGAAGATCGTCCGCTACGACCTCAGGCACAGGACGACGACGACGGTCAACTTCGTCCACCACCGAGACGCCGACTACCACGGGACGGAGAAGCTGTACAAAGGACTCCCTGGGGCCATGGACTTCGCCGTGGACGAGACGGGACTGTGGGTCATCTACGCCAACCACAAGGACCCAGCGGGGAGGGAGGAGATGGGTTACGCAGACTGGGCCAACGACGACGTCTTCTTCCTGGCCAAGCTCGACCCCTTCACCTTGGACCGGATGAAGGTCTTCAAGCTCAAGGTGCCCATGAACTACCGCGGCAACGGCTTCATGGTGTGCGGGACTCTGTACATCGTACGGCACTCGGACAGGCGCCGCACCTCCATCGCCTGGACCTACGACGCCTACACGGAGAAGCAGTCCCACCCCAGAATTGCCTTCTCCAACCCTTACGGCAAAACCGCCCAGCTCTCCTACGATCCCAGAACCAACGAGATCCTAGGCTGGGACTCCGGGAAGCTTGTCCTGTACCCCTTGCTTCTGAAGGACACGCCTCTGTAAATATATATTAATATCTCGACAGTTTCATTTGTTTTTGAGTCTCTATAATTATTGTGTGAGTCGTGGAAACTCCAGAGCTCCGTTGCGGCTAGAAGGTGGTGTTTTTCGGGTACAGTGCACTCAAAGGGGTACAGACCCTTTGAAATTCATGCTGTTTCTGTGTGGACAAAGTGTGCACGCTTGTCGGTTAAAGGATTTGCGCAAAGTGTCATTCATGTTTGTTTTCGTTTGTTTTGTTTTTGTTACTATAGCACTGTGATCATATAGACCCTTTATCTTTTAGATTGCACAAGTAGGCTATAGTAACCATGATCATGAACACATAGCACTGTGATCATAATAATAATTCACATCATTATATTTTGTACATAACGCATTTATACTCAGCATGATCATTAAATCATTTATGGCGTGTTGACAATGTTTTGTAACCACAGTGACAACGACAAAGTGCTTGTTATACGCATCGCATCACAAGCTGGGTGGGCAGAAATCGCATTCATGCATGTTGTATGAAGGCTAAGCATGCGCTCCATACTGTTTCGTTTCGTTTGGTTTCATGCTCGAACTGTTGGGTCCACTGAAACGTCGAATTGAGAATCGACCACTCTGCTTTGTCAGAAGTGGTGACATGAACAAATGCGTATTCATGTGTGATGAATTGCATTGCGTCTCTGTGTCTGTCTCTGTGTTTTTGGCCGGCCTGGTTTTTTTAGGTTTTTTTGCCGCTACCCGGGCGCCGGGTTTTTGGTCTTTTTCTTCGTCTGTCTGTTTCTGTCTCTGTCTGTCTGTCTGTCTGTCTCTCTCTCTCTGACTGTGGATGTTAGAGTTAGTGACTGGGTGAGATCAAACGATCATGTTGTGCAATGTCCTTACGCTAGCGAAATAAGACCACACGGAAGAAATGTAACGGAACTTGATAGCATCTTAAAGGAGAACGACACCGAAGAAGCAACACAGACCCTGTCTGTGGGACTGGAATCAAAACAAAAGTCTGGAGGGGGCAAAAAAGGGAGAGAGAGAAAAAAAAAAAAGAAAAAAGAAAAAGAAAAAAAAAGAGTAAAAACACAGCAGTTTTTCGCTCGATTGCTTGTTAAAACTTCACGTCTGAAAGTCGTGAAAGCATTACTGTCAGTGCTGCCATTTTGTGCCCAGCAGTCTGTATCAGAGTCTCAGGAGAGGTACTGGCTGGGCCGGAGGGGAAGGAGGGGGGAGATAGGGGGGGGGGGGGGGGGGGGGGGGGTAGGGGGGGAGGGGGGGGGGGGGGGGGGGGGG
>JABMCL010002307.1:170000-172500 GCA_018857735.1 Alviniconcha marisindica | reverse complement strand
AAAATGACCACCACCACCACCACCACCACCACCCCACACACACAAAAAAAAAAAAGAGAGAGAGAGGAGAGAGAGAGAGAGAGAGAGAGAGAGAGAGAGAGAGAGAGAGAGAGAGAGAGAGAAAAAATAAAATTGGATCTCGATCTCTGCCAAGACCCGCCCGGAAACAATTCTATGTTGAAATAAAGTCCAGCCAAAAGCCAATACTTTCTACGTGAGGATAGCTTTGTGTGGAACTGTTTGTTGGGCCAGTGACCGATTAAACTGATGGGAAATGTTAGCATCTTTGAAGACCTTACTTAATTATATAGCTTCTGTGAACACCTCGATAGTACTGTTACGAAAAATGTCCTGTTAAAAAGTGCGTGCAATATTTTCGCACACATACATACACACACACACACACACACACACACACACACACACACACACACACACACACACACACACACACACACACACACACACACACACACACACACACACACACACACACACACACACACACACACACCACACACACACACACACACACACACACACACACACACACACACACACACACACACACACACACACACACACACACACACACACACACACACACACACACACAACACACACACACCACATACATACACACACACACACACACACACAACACACACACACACAACACACACACACACACACACACACACACACACACACACACACACACACACACACACACACACACACACACACAACACACACACACACACACACACACACACACACCACATACACACACACACACACACACACACACACACACACACACACACACACACACACAAATACACTATACACTACACACAAATACACGATTTATGACAACCACGTGAGTTACATATGTTGGGGTTACGCACTTGCGACGAATCAAAACAGAGAACTATTCAGAGTTTAGAGCTTTAAATTATTTTTTTTATTAGAACACTTTAATTTGTCTGTAACCGCTACACTTTTCACGGCTTACAAGGTTGTTCACATCTGTCATAATTATTATTGTGCCAGCCCCCAAATCTGAGTGATTTCAGACAAAACAAACCAGGGGGAAAACAAGCAACTCACCTGTTTTAAAATAAACTTTCCCTTTTTTCTTTATTGCAAACATGATTCGCAACATTTGTAAACCAGAAAAAAAGAACCTCACGTCCCCCCCACCCCCTCCTCCCCCCCCCCCCCCCAAAAAAAAAAAAAGACGAACAAAGAACATATAAATAAAAACAAGATTTAAAAGATGCGTTCATATAAATCCTGATTATAAAACACTTTTTTCTCTCAAATATTGTAATCTTGAATCAACAAAGGGGGTTAATTAGCGCTCTAAACAAAAACCTGAATCTCCCACACGCTAACTGTCACCTGGCTTGTGGTACTTTTAAAACTCCACCAGATGTACATTCATGTTCGTGTGTTCGTGTGACGATCGGGGAAAACAATTCTTTTCTTGAAGTCGGTTGTTATTTTAGTGTAATCTGCTGACACATATTGCCAACTCGAAAATCGTAAAATCCGTCTAAAATCACTTATTTGAAAAAACACTTAAAAATATTTATATTAAAAAAATAACAAGGAAGAATTCGTGTGACATCTTTCGAGTGTTGATTAACTTCCTTTGTTTTATGTATTGTATACGAGCGGTTTATAAGGCCTCATTCTGTTTCAAATTTTAATCATAGTTCAGGAGCTGTGTGAGAGTCGAGGTGGCCGTCCTGGGCTGCCCGTCCTAACGAGCCTTCTGGTTTCCGTGGACGTAAAGCTATATTGAACCATGTTTCGGCACTGGTCACAGTTTGTCCCTAATATGACAACTGACATCTGAGGACATTAAGCGACACTTCATCATCATCGTCATCAGATTTTAAAATTTTGAATGCGAGGTTCTAACCGGCCACCTACGCTGTACTGCTTGAGTGTTGGGACAGCTAGTGCAGTGGGCCGACCTGGCGGAGGGTTGCGACACGGTGCAGTTTGCATGGATGGCTTAACTGATGGATTGATGGATGCGAGGGAGCTACTCGTTTACAGCTCACCGACTGACTTTTTACTTGACAACCAGCCGACGGAATAATTATGCCTTGAAATATCGATCAAGTTCGAAGGTGTACGGAAAATTGTTCATCGCAGCAGAAGAAAAAATTGCTAATAAAACCGTCGAATATCCGCCAAACTGTCCCATTAGTTTCGACCGAATGGGAACGCAGGGCCGATCACTCTCGTCCAGTGTTGTGTTGTGCGAACCACTTATTCAATTAAGGGGACGTCATCGCTCGTGTCTCGCGCGGCGATTAACCTCCCTTGGTTGACAATACGCGCCAGTATTAAACAGTCTCTGTCTACATTATCGCCCGTCATATCCGCTGGCTCAGGAATTAAAGTTTGCGGGCTGAATCCATCGGTTCCGTCAGTTCCCGGGGCCAGTATTTCTCCCGCTCCGTCGGAGGGTAAACAGACC
>JABMCL010002307.1:140000-152500 GCA_018857735.1 Alviniconcha marisindica | reverse complement strand
CACACACACACACACACATAACACAACACACACACACACACACACACACACACACACACACACACACACACACACACACACACACACACACACACACACACACACACACGCACAGCACGCACGCACCACGCACTGCACCACACACACACACACACACACACACACACAACACACACACCACACACACACACACACACACACACACACACACACACAACATAACACAACACAACACACACACAACACACACACACACACACACACACACACACACACACACACACACACACACACACACACACACACACACACACACACACACACACACACGCACACCTGTACCCATGCTATTCCCCACCCCTATCCTCCAACCTCAACACGCACTCACCCCACGTCTGACCAAAAGTCCCTTCATTTCAGAGCACACGCACATTTAGTCACGAACACCCCTCTTAGAGTAGAACCCCAAAGTACCAGCATGTTATTTCTACGCATCCCTCACCGCTCAAACACCAAGCGCTTCAGCGCATGCGCGCGCATGACAAGCCACGTGGCAGAGGCAATCAGCCAATTAGCATTCATGTAAAGTCGTCATACAAATCCATGGTCGGAGCGCAAATTCCAACAGCGCTGCTGTAATCACAGAAGACAGAGGGAGGAAATGATAAATATACGCCTTGAGCAAATGCGTCCGGAGAAAACAAAGGTAATAGAACGATTGGAAAATGAGTCCATTTGCTCGGTTTGTCTTGTAGCGGCCACAGGAACGATGGGGGCTGAGGGTTGACCGGTACGTACATCAAAACGGACAATTAGAGCTAAAAGTCTTGCGTGAGGAAAAGGGTGTGTTAATTGTTTTGTTTTGCTGGTGTTGAGTGATGAAAAGAAAAAAGAAAGAAAGAAAGAAAGAAAGAAAGAAAGAAAGAAAGAACGAAAGAAAAAAAGTCAGGTTTTCATCGTGTGACGATGACACACACATGAAGCATTTCATGATAACGTCAAAGATTTGTTATATATATATATAATTATTTAATCACATTGTGAAGAGATCGGTCAACGTGATATCAGGATGGGTAATAATTATCATGTCCGAGTCAATGAAAAGTTATATAAAAGAGAAAGCGGGATTTCAGTTATTTTGTTTTCCTTTCTTTAAAATACAAACAAACAAACAAAAACAAAAAACTAATCTATTGGAAATTATTGTGTTGTTTCTTTCTTCTTTATGTTTAACGCTATTGCTTTTTGTCGTGCCAATCAATTTTTATTGCTATTTTGGTTGATAGCCGTGATCAACTTTTGTGAAAGTTGTCAAATATGTTTTTCTTTCCTTATTCATGTATTCCCATTGGAGTTTCTGAAGTAATATTCTGAATCTGAAAATAAATAGGGAGAGAGGGGACCGAGAGGGTAGCGCTAAGAGAGAAAGATTGAAAGTTTATGTGGAGAGAGAGAGAGAGAGAGAGAGAGAGAGAGAGAGAGAGAGAGAGAGAGAGAGAGAGAGAGAGAGAGAGAGAGAGAGAGAGAGAGAGAGAGAGAGAGAGAGGCAACTTGGTGTTTTACGCCCAGTCAACCATGGATATTCGAGAGAGAGAGAGAGAGAGAGAGAGAGAGAGAGAGAGAGAGAGAGAGAGAGAGAGAGAGAGAGAGAGAGAGAGAGAGAGAGAGAGAATGGGGAAGAGGGAGGTTATATATACCTATCGAGACACTGTCACCACCAGAATGACTTCTGCGTTAAGATGGGCAGCGATGAGAGCCATTTTAACGTTTCATTAACTGTGAAAGACAAAGTCACAAGACAGTGTCCACACAGCCCAGAACTTTTGAAGACAAAGGAGAGCCGAAGACAATTCGAACCGACTGAGGTCTCTCTGCCTGTCAGCCTAACTCCTCAAGTTACCGCTAGGCCAAACCGGCTCACTAATTTCTGCTATTCTATTCTATTCTATTCTATCCTTTTGCTTAATGTCCTCAGATGCTAAAGAGCATATTAGGGACAATCTATAAAACAAGCTTGTCTTGGATATATACAATTTCTGTTAGGAATGTTTGTTCAGTTATTTACGCGGCGTAACTGATTCGCGTGGCTTCATTGGATCATTTTGCTGTTTACCGCCGCGCATGACAACACATTCCCATTTCCCTACCTTTTGCTCTCGGTTGTCCCCCCTTGATGGAAAGTACCCGTATGTCATGTCAGCCCAACCGCTGCGTTGATAGTACCCGCCTTCCTGCACGTGCAACCTCTGTATCACGCGTGCTACATTTTCCTCGGTCTTCCTGAAGCCTGTCCGCTGGCCACATAGTGCTGTTTGGGATGGATCCAGTTGCACAGGTTACCAGTCTTTGATTAAGAAGTCTATGAAGTCATAGATTTCCTGACCCATGACACCGAATAAAAAATTGCTTTGAACGATTGGATTGAACGAATCCTCGGGTTTTATGAGCGATAATACATCCGTGAAAATATTGCCATGCCAACATTCTTACAAGCACTGGACAGGAAAACAACATAGCTGAACCAAAAGCAGCTAAGTGTTTTAGCTTTTCATATAATTTTTCATAGTTTTTCAGCGTTTAACTGTTGTTTAAGTGTCTTTTTGTAACCTTGATAAAGGGGAGTACAGCGAAAATTTGCAGATTGTGTTTTTGTCCTAATAAAGAGCGTTCTTTTGAAATTTTTATATGTTTGGATCTTGTTTTAGAACGCTAGCAGTCATTCCTGTTTCAGAGCCGTGAAAATAGTCGATCGAGAAAGCAGATACAAATGCTTGTGTGCCAGCCAGCGCTCTTCATACTTTTTTTCTTCTTTTTCTTCTTCCAGCACATCACGGCTTTTCCACAGTGTTACAGAATTAAAGGAGATACAAGAGCGACGCTCCGTTTGCCATGCGTGTTTCAGCGTGTTTTTGCGAGGGCTCATTGTAGTCAGCCATGGCTAGAGCTCTGTCTGAATGCTAGTGCAGGAAAGAGTCTGCAAGTGCACGTTGTTCTCCAAAATAGAACCGCTTTGCGTAGCCAATAAAGCACAGGGATACCTGGGTGTGAGAGGTGGGGGGGGGGAGGTGATAGATGGAGGGACAGGGAGAGGGGGCAGGGGGGAAGGAGAGAGAAGGGAAGGGGAGGGGGAGGGGGAAGAGGGAGAAGGGAGGGAGAGAGGGGGAGGGGAGGGAGAGGTGGAAGGAGAGAGAAGGGAAGGGTAGGGTGAAGGGGAGGGAGAGGGGGGAGGGAGAGAGGGAGGGAGAGATGGGGAGGGGAGGGAGAGGGGAGGGAGAGGGATAGAGAGAGGGGAAAGGAGATACACATACACACACACACACACACACACACACACACACGCACGCGCACGCACGCACGCACGCACGCACGCACGCACGCACGCACGCACGCACGCACGCACGCACGCACGCACGCACGCACGCACGCACACACACACACACACACACACACACACACACACACACACACACACACACACACACACACACACACACACACGGAATCCCTCTTGATTCGAGCGATTTGGGTTTTATTTGTGTGAGCATAAGCATTGTGAGAGGTCATAAGACAAAAACGCGTCACTCTTAAACTGTGAATCTTTAATACATGAAGATGTTGTTTCTTTCTTTCTTTCCTTTCTAATTCATGTGTGGCATGTAAACATGAGACGTGTCCGCCCCGGGTAAAAAAAAGAAAGAAAGGTCTGTCTCGATTCAAACGATTTTGGTTTTATTTGTGCTGGCGTAAGCGACTTGGTCAGTTATAAAAGAAACGTCTGATATAATTTGAGTTGACTGTTACAAACTGACTGCCGCTTGAGCATCATCGAAAAACTGTTCGTTAGCTGACATTTTTTTCAACACCTATGACGTAATCAACTATGGCAGTGGTTGGAGGAAGGATGTGTAAAACCAATGCTTGGAGTTTGCGTCCAAGCATCACCGGACTATCGGCACCCCCTCCTCCCCCACTCCTCCTCACTGCCTTTCCCGTCCTGATTCCCCCCCCACCCCCTCCCCCCACCCCCTCGCGCCTTATGTGAAGAAAGTAGGCCAGAAGCCGATACCCACAAAGAGAGTATAGTTCCCTGGAGTGTGTAACCGGCTGCTGCGATGAAATGGACAACAGGTTACAACTTGTAAACTGGTGAGAGGCACCCTTTGTACCCTCCTAACTCACGCCTTTAACTATTAGCCTCCCCCACCCACACACCAACACCACCCACCCTGATCCCCTCCACACACACACACACACACACACACACACACACACACACACACACACACACACACACACACACAACCAACACACACACACACACACACACACACACACACACACACACACACACACACACACACACACACACACACACACACACACACACACACACACACACACACACACACACACACACACACACACACACACACACACACACACACACACACACACACACACACACACACACACACACACACACACACACACACACACACACACACACACACACACACACACACACACACACACACACACACACACACACACACACACACACACACACCACACACACACACACACACACACACACACACACACACACACACACACACACACACACACACACACACACACACACCACACACACACACACACAACACACACACACACACACAACACCCACACACACACACACACACACACACACACACACACACACACACACACATCCATCCACCCCTAACCCCGCGCTCCAAGCCTCGCCGGCTTTTCGGTACCTTCATCTTGGAGGAAGGCTTGGAGTTTGCCCTCCCTCCCACCCCCCACCCCCTCCACACATCCATCTACCCCTAACCCCACGCCCCAAGCCTAGCTTTTCAGTATCTTCCTCTAGGAGAAAAGCTTAGAGTTTGCCCTAATCCCCCCCCCCCCCCACCCCCCGCCCCTTCTTCCTCCTCCTCCACGCGCCCCCTATTAAGGGAGTAAGCAAACTCCAAGTACTGGTTTACGACATCCTTCCTCCAACCATTGCCGTAGTTGATTACGCCATAGGTCTCCAAAAACTGTCAGCTAACGAACAGTTTTCCGATGATGCTCAAACGGCAGTCAGTTTGTAACAAACAACTCAGTTTATAACAGACGTTTCTTTCATAACTGACCACGTTGCTTACGCCAGCAGCACAGATAAAACTAAATCGTTTGAATCGAGGCGGAACTGTTTTTGGTACCCGGAGCGGATGCGCCTCATGTTTACGTGGGTACTTGGGCGCTAGGTTGCTTCCACAGTCTTTCGGAGGGCGCTGACCGAGCTGTCAGTGGACAGCTGTGCGGAGATAAAGAGTGCCCCTTCAGTGGGGTAACCAGTTCTGGCAGAGTTCAGTGGAAGGTGCCGGAAAGCGATGCGCGGAGTGTGGGGAGTAAGTCAAACTCCAAGCACTGGTTTACGACATCCTTCCTTCAACCACTGCCGTATTTAGTTACGCCATAGGGTCCAGAAAATTGTCAGCTAACGAGCAGTTTTTGTTGGTGCTCAAACAGTAGTAAGTTTGTTACAAACAACTCAGATAAAACAAGGCGTGTCATTTATAGCCGCCAACAAAGTTTACACTCAGCACAAACAAAACGACAATCGTTTGAATCGAGACGGAACTCTTCTCTGTTTTTTTTCCCCCCGGGGTGGATGCGTCTCTTGTTTACGTGCGTGCTTGGGCGCTAGGTTGCTTCTACAGTCGTGTTAGTACCCGAACCTTTCGGAGGGCGCCGACCGCGTCGCTGGACAGCTGCGCGGAGATAAAGAGTGCCCCTTCAGTGGCGTAACTAAATCTGGCAGAGTTTGGAGGATGGTGCCGGAAAGCGACGCTCGGAGTGTGAGGAGCAAGAAGCCATCAGTCCCAGACCCTGAAAGAGGGTATATAGTCCCCAAGGAGTGTGGTAGCGGTTGCTGTGATAAAACAGGCAACAGGTTGTTCGCGAGCTACTGGGACGGTGCCAAGAGGGAGACCAGCACTATCTGCAACGTTCAGAGGTATTCTGAAGAGGCCGACAGGGGTCCTTGGTTACATGCCTGACTCCGGCTACTGAACTGATCGCGTGGATGAAGCAAGACCTCGACATGTGTGTAAAGCGAACTCAGTCCAAGCACTGGTTTACGACATCCTTCCTTGGAGGAAGGTGCCGGAAAGCGGTGCTCGGAGTGTGGCGGTAAAGTCATGGACCTATTCCTTCCTTCCTTCCTTCAGGTGATGCTTAGTGTCCTCGGATGTCGACTGACATATTGGGGACAAGCGGAGACCAGTGCGATGAAATGTTAAAAGATGCACGTTATCATCATCATCATCATCATCATCATCATCATCTTCCTTTTCTTCCTCCCCCTTCCTCTCTCTATCTCTGTCTGTCTCTGTCTCTGTGCTCTCTCTGCTCTCTTTGTCTCTGTCTTGTGTCTGTGTCTGTGTCTGTCTCTCTGTCTCTCTCTCTGTCTCTCTCTGTCTACACACACACACGTCATCATCTTGGACAAAGGTAGAAGAAAAACTAAAGAACGAAATATAAGATAGAAAGAAAAAAGAAAAGAAAAAAAGAAGAAGAAAAAAAAAAGAAGAAAAAAGAAGGAAAAAAGAAAAGTTGTAGCTGCAATGTTTTCGAATCTGAAAATGCTGCAAATGTAGACGTTGTAGCGACAAGTGTACTTTTGCTGCAGCTAAAACGGGTGGCAGATTTGCAGCGGCAACATCAACTTTACAGCAAGAAAATTCCCTCCCTCTTTTGCAACAACACGTTTTTTTCAGGTTTAAGAAAAGGAAAATAAAAACTAATCCTGACTTTGGTTTGAATGCCACCTCGGGCCACTTTTGCAGCCGCAAATTTGTTGCGCACGCACGCATGCACATACAAACGCAACACACACACAAAGAGAGAGAGAGAGAGAGAGAGAGAGAGAGAGAGAGAGAGAGAGAGAGAGAGAGAGAGAGAGAGAGAGAGAGACAGACAGACAGACAGACAGACAGACAGACAGACAGACAGACAGAGAGACAGACAGACAGAGACAGAGACAGAGAGAGACAGAGAAACAGAGAGAGTGGAGGTAAACACACATTTCGAAAATGTTACGCGAAATGGGAAGAAAGTAAAAGTAAACATGGTGCTTAACGTCCACAGAAACCATAAGGCTTATTAGGGACGGGGAAGAAACTACTGGCCCTTCGCTTTATATCACTCGACATTATACGAGTTGAGCACTATGAGAATTGAGCATTATACGAACTGAGCATTACTGGAACAGAGGCGCACCGTTTTGCACCTGCAGCTGCAGGCTTGTGGCGAAGACCGCCAACCATAAAAACCTGAAGCCTGATTCTGACCACTATGCTCCGTACATGTTATCTGGAATCTTCAGAGCTCAGTGGATCTGACAGGACTGCGGGTCTTCGGTCGATCGGTCGACAGTGGAGAGAGCTTCAAACGCTTTGAACGCCACCAAAGGGCTCGTGCTTTCCGGCTAAAGGAGTGTTTAGCACAGGTAATAAACTGCGATAGTTTCCTCAATCACCACTTAGCGCACAGGCGTGTGAAATCTGTACCATTAGATCGTTTTGGTTATCTCATAAAGGCCGCGTCCAAACACATAAAAGGCTCAACAACAACAACAACAAAGACAACAACAACAACAACAACAACAACAACAAAGACAACAACAACAACAACAAAAAAGACAAAAAACATCAACAACAACAAAACAAAAACAAACAACAACAAACACACACACACACACACACACACACACACACACACACACACACACACACACACACACACACACACACACACACACACACACACACAAACGCTATTTATAACGACAAAACACAACATATCAATTTTCGGGATAAGCTCCTTTTTTTCATGCTACAAAACAACATTTAAAGGAGTTATACGGCTTTGAGCCGGTTTGGCCTAGCGGTAAGGCGTTAGGTTAGTAAGCGGAAGGACCTCGGTTCGATACCGCTTCGGCTCTCTTTCTCTCAGAATGGGACGGGGAGAAGGAGGGAAGGGGGTATGGAGGTGGGGGAGAGGGAGATTATATACCTATCACTACACCGTCACCACCAGAATGATTCCTGCATTAAGATGGGCAACGATGAGAACCATTTTAATGTTTCGGTAGGAAGTGAGGGACAAAGTCACTAAGACAGTGTCCACAGACCACAACCTTTTTGAAGAGAAAGGAGAGCCGAAGCGGCATCGAACCGAGGTCCTTCCGCTTACCAGCCTAATAACGCCTCACCGCTAGGCCAAACCGGCTCACAAGTTTCTCTCTCACCCGTCAAAGCAAGCGTAATGCAGGCGCCTGCTGTGAGGCTGTGTGCAGAACGCGCTAAACACGATCGCTGTAGAGTTCGCCTCGCAGTGCTATTGAGCGCTGGCTACTCCTGTGTGACCTGGGGCTGGAGCACACAATAGCCAAAGAGTTAATCAGAAACCATCGCTGTCGCTTGACAATCGCGCGCCGTTGACGAGAGATATGAGACCCCGGGTGAGCGAGTGGATCCGGAGGAAAAAACTACAGGGATGAGGGTAGCGGGTGGCGGGTGGAAGGAGAGGAGAAGGGAAGGGAGGGGAAGGGAAGGTGAAGGGGTGGGGGTGGAGGGAGGGAAAGGGGAGGAGGGGGAGGAATTAGAAGAGAGCATGTGCGTGTGTGTGGGGGGGGGGGGGGGGGGGGGGGAGGGCAGAGGAGGTGGAGTGCATTTATGAGGCAAAAATGGAATGGTCATGACAGAGGTGTGCAGTGCTGTGAGAGCAAGAAGTGGAAGGAGAAGGAAGAGGAAGAGGAGAATGAAGAAAAGAAGAAAGAGAAGAGGAGGAAGAGGAGGGGGAGGAGGAGAAAAGAAGTGAAAAAGGAGACGGAAGAGAAGAAGAAGAAGAAGAGAGGAGAGAATATGAGCAATAAAAAGAGGGAGAGGAAAAGAGAAGTGGATGAAGAGGAGAAAAAGAGAAGGGGGAAGAGGAGGAGGAGGAAGAAAAGAAGAGGAGGAAGAAGAGAAAAAGAGAATAGAAAAAGGAGAAGGAAGAGAATGAGAAGAAAATGAATATGAGGAAGAGAAGGAGGAGGAAGAAGGGAAGAGAAGGAGGAGGAAGAGGGGGAAGAGAAGAAGAGAGTGCGAAGGAGGAAGAGAAGAAGAGAAGGAGGAGGAGGAGGTAAAAGAGCAAAGACGTTAGCGGAGAAGAGGACTGGATGCAGGAGACTGGAGGCCGAAAAGCGGTATGGAAGATACATACATACATATAAAATTATGTACAGACGAGAGGAAAAAACAGACGAGGAGAAGAATCAACATGTGACGAAGAAGGAGATGAGCATAAACAAGAGAGGAACATAAAATAAATAACTATACCACCCAGTGCCCTGGATACCTTTCGAACTTAGTACCACCTCTAGTTTCAACAACAAACCCGTATCATCGTAGACGACCGCATGAAAGAGTCATTCCCGCTCATAAACCAGAACTATATGCAAATTCATTCATTCCGTCAACTACCCAACTGCGGAACACATTACCTCAGACTATACAAACAAATCCTTCAATTGGCCTGCTGAAAAAATATCTGTCAACGAATGATACTATGGTTCCTATATATTATTATTTTTGTTCTAGAAAGGAACAAATTAAGCATTGTAGACTTCGACTTGCTATTAGCGATTTAAATTATGACTTATTCAGACGCCACCTGTTAGAAGACCACGTATGTTCATGCGGATATACAGCAGAAACATCAGGGCATTTCCTACACATTGTCCCCTTTATAATAGTATTAGAAATAAAACCATTAATAAACTAGATGAGAACGACAGAAATATCAATACACTTCTGTTTGGAAACGATCAGCTACATTTAGAAACTAATAAGAAATATTTCCTATAGTCCACGATTTTTTGCGCCAAACTGACCGCTTGTAAATCTGTAAAAGTCTGCCAAATTTGTTTATGATACAAGCGAAGAAGTACACGTTTTAATCCTCTCCCTCTCTCTGTCTCTCTCAGATAAATAATTATGACATCACTAGACCATTCGATTAGTTAGTTATTTTTTCAGCCCCCGCCCCCTCCTCCCGTTTTGTTGTTGTTGTTTTTGTTTTGTTTGTTTGTTTTTTGTTGTCATTTTGGTCTTTGTTTGTTTTGTTGCCTCTGACGTTTTGACAACAATTTGCATCTTGCCATCGTAAATGTCTGTGTGATTATCATTTTATCTATAGGTAACACTCAAATAAGCATACTGCTTTTGTGTTTCCTGTACTTATTTGTTGAGCTTATGATTACGATGAATGAATAAAATTTTGTTTAAACCAACTATACCACACACCACCACCACCACTACTACTATACCACCACAACCACTACTGCTACTACTTCCACCACAACTACTACTACCACAACTACTACCAGTACTACTAACACTACTGTTAACATTATTATTATTATTAAAGGAAACGCCATAAGCGAGTGCTAAAAACTGGGCAATCTTAGAAACGTGCACAACACAAAGAATCAATCAATGTTTCATTTATGTGTGTTCACAGCAAGCGATACTGGGGGGGGGGGGGGGGGGGGGGGGGGGGGGTGTCCAAGCAACGCAAAAATTCAGTCCCTCCCACCTCCCAAATTAAAAAAACAAACAAACAAACAAAAAAAACTATAAAGAAGCAAGAAACACAGCATTACAATTTCCTTGAATACTGTTCTTTTTCATTTTATAACTAATTCAGTGTTCTCCAGTACGAGTATTCTGTCTATCATGGTGTCGCCCTCTGTGTTTTGTGGAAATGTTCTTGGTAGAAATGGGAGAGAATTATTAAACTAAGCGATTAAATCCTTCAGTGATGATTAGTGTAATGGCAGAAGGAAACAAACTTCAACGATATAATTAGAATACAGGGCAGAACAAGAAACAGTCATTCTTGTAAAGATTGGGTAAAAACCAGCCCTTTAAAACCATCATCATCATCATCATCATCATCATCATCATCATCATCATCATCTCTCTCTCCCTCTCTCTCTCTCTCTCTCCTCCCTGTCTCTCTAAACCTTTATCCTTGTGTAATAAAGTTCAATCAATCAATCAATCAATCAATCAATCAATCAATCAATCAATCAATCAATCTCTCCCTCTCCTCCTCTCTAATCCTGTCGCCCTATTAATTATATGACCTTAGGTCAGTTAAAATCCAGTTATCCATCTGTTTGTCCTCCTGACGACTCCCCCCCCTCTCCCCGCCCCCTTTGCTGATAATAAGAAAAGGTGGACAGCTTCGAAATCGTCGCCCAGTGGTACCTGTGTATTAAAAAATAAAAAATAAATAAAAATGAGACCAATACAAAGGGTTGAACAGAACATCTTTTTTTTCAGTAGGATAAAATAGAACAGTGTACTTTTATAACGTTTTGTTTGATTTCATTGTAAAATAGAAGAGGAAAAGAAAGAAGAAAAGTTTTGTTGCCAGTAAAGCAAATAGCGCGCTGTTTTGTGTTGCCTTTTTTTTTCTTTCTTTTTTAAGCGTCCTTGTTAGCAGACTGTGTGCTTTGATATTTTTTTAAAAATCCAGAATGATAGTAATCAATTTTATTTCAGGTTAAATTTAGTTATCAATATGGTGACTGTTTTCCTTGCTTGATCTTCACAGCTTGCTGTTTTCAGTAGAGTAGGCAATATGTTTAACTATGTATTAATTTTATATTTGATTGAACTGTGAAAAATAAAATATAACGACTGTAGGCAATATGTTTAACTATGTATTAATTTTATATTTGATTGAACTGTGAAAAATAGAATATAACGACTGGAGGCAATATGTTTAACTATTTATTAATTTTATATTTGATTAAACTGTCAAAAATAAAAAGATAAATCCGTTTACTGTGGGCTAATGAATGAAAATAAAGAACAGACACTATTGCAGGTAAATAGTGTAACTGCTCATCGATCATTTTGATTTGCTTGTAATGTTTGTGCGATTATAAGCAATGCATATAACTATCCATTAGTCATATGCTATGCTGTAAGCAAGACATGTAACTGTCTAATCGTGTGCGGCATAGTGATTCTGTTCCGCTCTCTAAAACTAGTATAAGGTCTAAAAACAAACAAAGGTGACAGTTTTAAGCAATACTTGTGTTTAGTCACCAGCTGTATGCTTTATCTAACTGTATGAACAGTGATTATCTGCCGCTGGCCAGACAGTACAAAAATAAAGAGCAGTCACGACAGCCAAAGATGCATCTGTTCATCAGTTTTGTACTGTAGTAAACTACGCAACTAAGCCCCAAGACTCGCAGTCTGATACGATAGTTCAGTGTTGCTTTACGCTCACAGCCACCTCGACTTTTCACATAGCTCCGGAGCTCTGAAAGATACCGTAGTTCAAGTTGAATGTTGCTTTACGTCCACAGAGACCATAAGGACTGTTAGGGACGGGGTGCCCAGGACGTCCACCTCGACTTTTCA
>JABMCL010002307.1:130000-135000 GCA_018857735.1 Alviniconcha marisindica | reverse complement strand
TTCTGCATTAAGATGTGCAGCTGTGCGGACCATTTTAATGTTTCATTTATTCTGAGGGCGGGGGGAACAGGGTGGTTAGGGTGGGAAGCCGGGCTGAAAGAGTGTCTTGGTGGGCAAGGTCGCGATTCAACGTACGTAAGCCACAACATTTTAAGAGAAAAACGGTGAGCCGGTTTGGCTTAGCGGTAAGGCGTTAGGCTGGTAAGAAAGGGACATCGGTTCGAATCCGCTTCGGCTCTCCTTTCTCTTCAAAAGCTGTGGTCTGCGGACACTTTCTTATGAATTTGTCCCTCACAATTAATAAAACAATTAATAAAACATTAAAATGGCCCTCACTGCTGCCCATCTTAATGCAGGAGTCATTCTGGTGGTGACAGCGCAGCGATAGGTATATAATCTTCCTCTTCCGCCACCTCCATACCCCTTCCCCCTTCTCCCCGTGTGTGTGTGTGTGTGTGTGTGTGTGTGTGTGTGTGTGTGTGTGTGTGTGTGTGTGTGTGTGTGTGTGTGTCTCTCTCTCTCTCTCTCTCTCTCTCTCTCTCTCTCTCTCTCTCTCTCTCTCTCTCTCTCTCTCTCTCGTGATTTTTACGACCCTGTTTCTTATTAAGAAAATGATTAGGTTGTTTCCTAATTCAATGTTCATTTATTTATTTATATGAGTATATTATCGTTCCATTGTTCATGTAGCCCACTTTTACTTGTTTCTTTTTAGGAATTCATCGTTTTCAGTTGATTAATTTCTGTTTGTTTCGTCTGTTAATTAACCATGTCTGCTGTTGATTATGTTAACCTTTTAAAAAGTATTCTTAAATCTCTGTTCAATTATTTTGATACACAGTGATTTGTTTTCATTCGCATCCTTTTCTTATCACATAGACAACATATCTTTGCGTGTAAAAGATTTAGACTTTGTTTTTTCATTTTGTTTGGAGACCCCCATTTTTTCTTAGCTCATCGGTTTTCACTGATTTGATCTAGTTGACTGAATGAAATGACTGTGTTTGTAGGACAGAGGAGATAAAGACACGTGTATGGGTTGTGGCACTGTTCACCCTCCTAATCTATCCAGCAGCTGCATACCACATGTCGAGAAGCGAATCGTTTCCAAAGCATCGGTTGGTTGAGTGTTGCTTTACGTCCACAGAAACCGTAGGCTTATTAGGGACGGTGAGCCCAGGACGGCCACCTCGACTATCACACAGCTCCTGAGCTCTGTAGCATCGGTAACGACCACCGTAAAGATAAAACCGCCACGACCGACAAGACAAGGAAGCCAAGTCAGTTTTTGCCGTTGTCAGTCGCCGGCGCAGATTAGCAAGGTGTCCTGACGTCAGGTAAAATCGAATCACTCGCCTGTCTGTTCGCCAAACCGAAAGACCGATGTGGCATCTTAACGAAATGATTTCATGTCAGCCCCGGAACTGAAATTTACACGTTTGTGAAAAGCCAGATGCAATTGCACACGGAGTGCTGATGGGCAGTTTAGAATTCTGCCAGAGAGAGAGAGAGAGAGAGAGAGAGAGAGAGAGAGAGAGAGAGAGAGAGAGAGAGAGAGAGAGAGAGAGATCGAAAACTTTAATATTTAAAGAAAAGAAAAATGTTCATGTTTTTTTAACGTCCACAGCAATCTCATACGGTTTATTAGGGGCGGGTCTGAGAGAGAGAGAGAGAGAGAGAGAGAGAGAGAGAGAGAGAGAGAGAGAGAGAGAGAGAGAGAGAGAGAGAGACAGAGACAGAGACAGAGAGACAGAGAGACAGAGAGACAGACAGACAGACAGACAGACAGAGAGAGAGAGAGAGAGAGAGAGGTGCACGGACCCGTGAAACGCCCAGACATCCGACACTGGTGACAGAAGCATGGCATGGCTGTGTAACAGGTGGCAGTAATACGGTCAATGTCCAGCTGCAAACACGCTCTGGTCAAGGAGTAGCACTGGCGCTAAACGGATATGAAAAGGCGGAATTTGTATTACTGCTGTGTTGTGTAAACATGGCATCTAGTGTGAAGACCGGCTGTAACCGTTGGAGTCGGGCGGGCGGACTCCGTGGCCGGCGGGAATGTTGCATGAACTTCTCAGCCTGTCATCACTTTCATGCATCGACTAAGCATTGTGAGTCCACGAGCCGCTATTTATTGTGACTGTGAACAAAAAGGATGGGAACGGTTTCGAAGTTCTTGAGCGGATTACGAAACGGCAACGGGTTGGCTAGACCAGAGACACTACACTACACTTGCTGTAGTCTCTAGACCGACACATCACTGACTGTCCCAGGACTGCTCAGTCAAGGAAACGAAGTTCTGACACGGAGTGTGAGTGTCTGCAATTGTTCGAAGCCTCACGCTCTTTTGTTGAAATGGTGAATCAAATCTAGAACCGGCAGCACTAGCGCGTCTTCTGTGAATATACGGATTGCAAAAATGTGCCTCCTACTTACATGCAACGCACCAAATTCCAAGCGCTGGTTTACGACATCCTTCCTTCAACCGCTGCCGTATTTAGTTACGCCGTAGGTCCCAGAAAACTGTCACGTAAAGAGCATTTTTTTGTTGGTGCTCAAACAGTAGTAAGTTTGTTACAAACAACTCAAATAAATCAAGGCGTGTCTTTTATAGCCGCTAACAAAGTTTACACCAGCACAAACAAAACCACAATCATTTGAATCGAGACGGACCTCTTTTTTATTCGGGGTGGATGCGTCTCTTGTTCAAGTTACGTGCGTGCTTGGGCGCTAGGTTGCTTCTAAAGTCATATTAGAACCCGAACCTTTCGGAGGGCGGCTGACCGCGTCGGTGGACAGCTGCGCTGAGATAAAGAGTGTCCCTTCAGTGACGTAACCAAATTTGGCAGAGTTTGGAGGAAGGTGCCGGAAAGCGATGCTCTGAGTGTGGCAACGCACGAGTCACTGACGGAGAAAGAGTGGCGGATGCTACGCACGAACCCATGACTCTCGTGTTCCTTTTCCTTGGACTGATTTTGCGTTCCCACCGGACATTGTAGAAGATCCACTGAGAAATGACCAAAGAACTAAAAACAAGCGCCACCTCGAAGCAACAGGAATGAGTGAGAGTGCACTGAATCGCGGCGGGAAATTTGCTCTTTGGCAATCTGTATAAAACCATCAGTTTAATTGTTTGTCTACCAGACTCGGGAGCAAAGATTACTTACAGCTTCCGCAGGGATAGTCCGTTTAGAAAAAATGTAAGTTCAAATATTGACACCAATATATTATGTATATATTATTGTTGCCGAATCGCTGGATTCGTCATTTATCTTTACCGTAAATTCAATCATTCTTTAAAATATTGAAAAGACTTGAGGTTATGCGTCAACATATTATTTTGTTTATGTCAGAGTAAAATAAAACTGATCGAAATGTCTTCCACTGACTAGAAACAACACAGTAAAAGCGAACATGAAATAAAACACGGAGACTGAATTCCCGGTTTCGTGCCTGATTTTGACCACATAGGACAAAGAAATGCAGTGGATTTTCTTCTTTGAAACGCTTGTTGATTGCCTGTGAACCTCACATTCAATCTTGGTTTATTCATTCGTACATTAAACTAAAACATAGCATCATAAATAGATTTACGATAAAGTTTAAAACTTGACTGACACCACTCAGACAGTCGCATTTTGACCAAACTGTGGTGAGTTTTACTGTATGAAGATTCGCTCTGTATATTATCTCCACGATGCCGTGACGTGTTCCGAAAACACTGGCATTCCACGGGGACGGGGACGGTTTCATGCGGGTTCTGATCAGTGCCGACGGCAAATTCACTGTGGCAAAGAAAACACGCCTGCACGTGGCGAAAGCGAGGGCGTGTCCTGTTGACTAAGCGCCGCCCCTTACCGCCGCAGACAGTAGTCCCCGCCTCGCCGCTTTGATGAAACTGGAGCATTTTCATCCTGACACCAGACCTTTCTCATTTGCATGGTTAATAAGCTAAACCAGCTTGAGAGACTGCTGTAATGGAAACAGATCAGCCAATCAACTGGAGGCAGGCTCGTGCGGGCCTTGGAAGCGAAGATGACAAGTGAAAAAATTGCGTCTGATAATTGCCAAGTCTTGTGTCTGTGCTGCCATTCCTTACAAGGCTAATAGAGTCCTCTGCGCCGCTCCATCGTCATGCACAACGACGACAACGCCGCTTTCGCCAGCATGCAAGACGAAACAGCTCTCGTTAACTCCGCCGGACCGCAAGGTGAGTTCAGGTTGCGAACAAGGAGGCCGTCGCACAATTTTAATCCGCTTTTGTTTCTGCTGTATCATCCTACACTACTTGTCTGTTTCTTTCCTTAGCGGCCTCGGCGAGTTCTCCGGCGGGGCCTCGTCAACGCTGCAGCTCTTTTTCTCTGCACCCGAGTTAGGGCCCCGCGATTGCCCCATCCATTTTCATTTGAGGCCGCTTTAGCCAACTTACCGCCAATTCCGCTCGTTTACGGGGAATTATCACCGAGGGTGCTGATAGGAGGTAGCTCTGATTTAATTCATTTACCCTAAACTGGAAGCCGCACGTTCGGTTCTGCTTGCTTGTTAGCGCCCGGGCTGTCGGCCAGTGCCAGCCTTTTCCACTCCCGTCAGTCTTAATCCCAGCGTCGCTTTATTTTCTTTGCCCATCGACACAATAGAAAATTTGACGCCCCAAAACCACAGTTTGTTCGCGTTTGACAGGACTCTGTCGCGGTTCCATATCGTGTATTTTGCCATTATCCTGCACCGGCCGGGCGTTCAGTTGCCGTTGTCCGTCTGTTGTCGATTGTTAGTGACGATCCGTGTGGGTGTGTCCCTAGTTTGGCCGAAGATTTAAAAAAAAAAAGAACGAAAAAAGAAAAAGAAAAAAAGAAGAAGAAAAAAAGAAGAAGAAGAGTTGTGCTGGACTTGATACATAGGGACATTCCACGCCTTAAAACTTCTGTTTGTTTACTATGGCCGGACTTTGGCTGTTTCCTCGTTATCATTGTTATTACTACTACTGCTACGACAGTTCCGCT
>JABMCL010002307.1:122500-125000 GCA_018857735.1 Alviniconcha marisindica | reverse complement strand
ATCCGAATGGAATCATATTTCATGAGCTGGCTGTAACTAAAATCTGCTGTCTTTTGTAGGAGAAGGAACATGACTACGGGAATAAAATAACCGTAAAATGCAATTTTTGTTGTTGTTGTTGTTCTTGGTTAGGCTACAAGCCCCATCACCATGACGATCCCGTTCACAAGGTCAAGGACAACAACAACGAGGTCAAGGACTTGACCGGCA
The DNA here is from genome assembly GCA_018857735.1 of Alviniconcha marisindica. Lineage (NCBI taxonomy): Eukaryota > Metazoa > Mollusca > Gastropoda > Provannidae > Alviniconcha > Alviniconcha marisindica. The sequence goes on along the minus strand of JABMCL010002307.1, from coordinate 124,790 downwards.
CCGGAAGTCAAAGCGGAGGGCAAGATGCCGCTGACAAGCACGTGCAGAAACAGAAACGTCATCGCACCCGCTTCACGCCTGCGCAGCTGAATGAACTCGAACGCAGCTTCGCCAAGACCCATTATCCTGACATCTTCATGCGAGAGGAACTGGCTCTGCGCATTGGACTCACAGAATCGCGCGTACAGGTGGGTGAACGCACTGACAAACATACTCTGTTAAATGCTGGAGTTTTTGTTTTTGTTTTTTTTGCTGTTTAATACCGAGTTGTTGTTTTTTAATCGCTCTTTAATGATCGTTGGAAACCCTTACTCTGTATTGATAAGTATACCCCAATGTGGTTAATGCTATTAGCTAATGATCGTTGATAACCATTACTCTATACTGATAAGAATACCCTAGTGTAGTTAATGATATTAGCTGTGGTTTTAGCATGTTGATAAGACGTTTGCGCTTGTGTCTCATCTAAGCCCAGCCGGTTTGGCCAGACGCGCATGTTCCTACCCGCAACACACTAAGATGTGGCGCAGAAACCACATATACATTTTAAATAGATGAATGGATTGGAAAGAGGCGGAGCGGGAAGTTTTACCCTATACTGATTAAAAACATTTAAATATTTGGAGCGGAAACATTTAATGATCATTGGAAACCTTTACTCAGTATAGATACGAATACCCTAAAGATGTTGCGCGGAAACTTCATTACTCTAGACGGATGAATGGATGGGAAAGAGGTGGCGCCGGAAGATTGACCCTATATTAAGGAAAACCTATACCCTATGTTGATGAAAAAGACACCCTGTACAGATGAAGACCTATACTTTATGTTGATGAACACCTGTACCCTATACCGATGAAAACCTATATCCTGTGTTGATGAAATCCTATACCCTATATTAATGAAAGCCTGTACCCATATTGATGATACCCTATACCGTATGTTGATGAACACCTATATCCTATATCGATGAAAACCATTATCTCATATTGATGAACATTTACATCCTATATTGATGAAAGCCTATGTCTATATTGATGAAAAGCTATACCTTATGTTTATGAACACCCATAATACCCTATAATGATGAAAACATTGAAAATATGTGGCTCGGAAACATCTACTCTAGATATATAAATGTATACCTAGCAAGACGAGGTTTCGCGCAGAAAGTTTTCCTCTTAACTGATAAGAACTGTCTCAAAGTGGTGGATCGTGAAGCGGAAATTTGACTCTATCTTGATAACTGTAGCCAAAAGAGGTGGCGTGGGATCCTTCACTCTAGACAAATAGGTGCATGGCAAAGAGACGGCGCGGTATTTTAACCCTAGATTGATAAGTACATCGCAAAGGGATGGCGCGGTATTTAACCATCGACAGATAAACACACCGCAAAGAGACGGCGCGGTATTTTAACCCTGGATTGATAAGTACATCGCAAAGAGATGGCGCGGTTTTTAACCATCGACAGATAAATACACCGCAAAGAGACGGCGCGGTATTTTAACCCTGGATTGATAAGTACATCGCAAAGAGTTGGCGCGGTATTTAACCATAGACAGATAAATACACCGCAAAGAGACGGCGCAGTATTTTAACCTTAGACTGATAAGTACATCACAAAGAGATGGCGCGGTATTTAACCATAGACAGATAAATACACCGCAAAGAGACGGCGCAGTATTTTAACCTTAGACTGATAAGTACATCGCAAAGAGATGGCGCGGTATTTAACCCTAGACAGATAAGTACCCCGCAAAGAGACGGCGCAGTATTTTAACCTTAGATTAGTAAGTATATCGCAAAAAGAGATGGTGCCAAAATTTGGATTCTAGACTGATGAGCACATCTCAAAGTCGTGGATCGGAGACCTTTACTCTAGCTCTGTACTGACACCTGTATCCAAAAGCCTGAGGTGGAATGGCCGAGGGGCTAACCAGGCACAGACTGGTCTTGGAATGGAAGAATTGAGGGTTCAAATCCTGCTTCAGATGGTAGCCACCTCCCCGCGCCCCCCCCACCAACAACAACAACAACAACAACACACACACACACACACACACACACACACACACACACACACACACACACACACACACACACACACACACACACACACACACACACATACACAAACACACACATACACAAACACACACAAACAAACAAACAAACAAACAAACAAGCAAACAAAAAACACCAAAAGACAAACAAACATACAAAAAAGAGAAGAAGAAGGAGAAGAAGATGGCAACATTATGTGAACATTCCACCAGGATTAGAGACACGA
>JABMCL010002307.1:110000-117500 GCA_018857735.1 Alviniconcha marisindica | reverse complement strand
CCCTGGCATCTAAATTGTATAACATCATATATGCTTTATGCGGCAATCTGTCTTCACCCATACATGTAAGCTTCAACCAATAGCGAATACATCTGACGGCGGAGTTCAACGTAATTGGAAACCTGTCTGTCTCACCATACACACGGTCATTTGGTGTTTTCATATCTACCCCTAAAAATATTTTCAGCGCGTACAAATGAACTTTTTCAATATGTATCGCCGCTTTATCAATACCCCATAACTCAGACCCATACTGTGCGATTGGTTGCACTTGGGCATCAAAGAGCTTCAAAAACACTTCTAATGAATTGTTATTAAGCAAATATAGCTTTTGCAAAACACATACCAATGCATTCTTGGCTCTACTTGCTAAGTCTCTACAAGCAGAAACAAAAGACAGTCTTGTAGTGAAGTAAATGCCAAGATATTTGTACACATTCACAGCTGGCATAACAACCCCATCATATATCCACCGCTCTCTAGCACCTAAATAACCACCTTTTCGAAAAACAATTATATTACTCTTATTCATATTAACTTTCAGTTCAAGCTCAGAAGCAGCATGCTGTAGACTATTCAACTGAGTCTGTATTCCTACCACAGTTTCGGACATCAAAATTACGTCATCAGCCAATAACAGTATAAATAATTCAAAAGCATCGATCATAAAGCATGCACCGTGTCTCCCTTTGTCAATCACTTGTAATGCTAACTCATTTATGAACAGAGAGAAAAGGATCGGGCTACACACATCTCCCTGTTTCACTCCGGCAGTACAATTCACATAATCTGTAAGTTTATCTCCACATCTGACTCGAGCTTTCACATAACTATACATACTTTTAATACATCTAAATAGCTTTCCTTTGATACCATTCTTTAACAAAATAGGCCATAACAAATTTCTATTAATAGAATCAAACGCCTTTTCGAAATCAATAAAAGCAACATAGAGTTTTCGGTTCGCAGCAAACTGCTTCTGAACACATGCCAATAGAGTAAACATATGGTCAATTGTAGAATATCCTCTTTTGAACCCGGCTTGATACTCCCCAGTAATATTATTTTGTTCAACCCATTCCCGTAGTCTGTTATTAATAATTGTACTATAAAGTTTACTGCTTGTGTCACATAGTGAGATACCTCTATAGTTATTAGGGTTATTCATGTCTCCTTTTTTAAACAACGGTATAACTATAGACTCCGTCCACCGTCTGGAAGAGAGAGGAGAGAGAGAGAGAGGAGGAGAGGAGGAGGGAGAGAGAGAGAGAGAGAGAGAGAGAGAGAGAGAGAGAGAGAGAGAAGAGAGAGAGTACAGAGAGAGAGAGAAAGCAGATGAGAGAGAGAGAACTCGAACTCGAACTCGAAAACTTTATTTTACAAGGATTGTAGTTTAGGTTCGGTCAAAAACCTGTCTAACAACTAGTCCTTGAGAGAGAGAGAGAGAGAGAGAGAGAGAGAGAGAGAGAGAGAGAGAGAGAGAGAGAGAGAGAGAGACTGACAGGCAGGCAGGCAGACAGACAGACAGACAGACAGAAGTAAAGAGGAACAAATCTTCTTCTTCTTCTTCTTCTTTACTCAAAATATGAACCGTCGGAATGTGATTATCATTATTATTGCTTCGTTTTAATTTTCTTCTCTTTCTCTCTATTTTTTTTTTTTTTTAATCTGAATTTATCTCAGCCTGGTTCCAACCATACTACTACTACTCCGTTAGGTTATCAAAATATGGGCATGTGATTTCCTGGAGCATCATGTCGGGTGGCAGATGTGAAAAAGGACTATTTTTATTTACTTGTGTATCTATTTATTTATCTAGTTCTTTAGTTTGGTTCCTTCGTTAGTTGGTGAGTTCATAACTCATTTGTTGATGTAATTATTTATTTAGAAAACTGAAGTTTATGGTACCTCGATTGATTAGTTGGTTGGGTTATTGCTCCGCACACCTATCTATCTATCTATCTATCTATCTATCTATCTATCTATCTATCTATCTATCTATCTATCCACCTATCTATCTATCTATCTATCTATCTATCTATCTATCTATCTATCTATCTATCTATCTATCTGTCTGTCTGTCTAGCTATATATCTATCTGTTTGTCTGTGGACTTTTTTTTTCTTTTCTTTTTTTCTTTTTCTTTCTTTATAACCTTCAGACTATTCATTCATTATCTCCAATTACTGAAATGTTACTTCATTAGTCCACTTTCGTCAAAACATAGTTTGAAAAACAATCTAGATTATATTATCTACAAGACGATGAACCTTTCGACGCAAAACGTGGTCAGACTGTTTTCTTTGGGCAGGGAAAGTGGACTTATGATAATAATAATACCGGTCATTGCTATTGCGCCGTATCTCACCGAGCACACCATGGTTTCAAAGATCAACAAAAATGTATATCGCTCAAAAATAATAATGATGTAATCATAAAATCGTATTCCTCGCGCGCGCGCGACACCAACACACACACACCAAACGACACACACCACGACACACACCACGCACACCCACAGCACCACCACACACCCACCACACACACCACACACACACACACACACACACACACACACACACACACACACTGTCTGTCTGTCTGTCTGTCTGTCTGTCTCTCTCTCTCTCTCCTCTCTCTCTCTCTCTCTCTCTCTTCATCTCTCTCTCTCTCTCTCTGGTATGGTTGCCAGTTCATGCGATTTCTCTGCGCTCAAATGTCAATGCATAAGTAGTTATCTATGTAGTTATCTATTTAGTTATCTGTGTAGATATCTAAACATCGAGTAACATTCTGCGTCCAACACTGAGTGCGTAACACGAATGGAGACCGCAGAAAAAAAAACTACTCCCTATCCTTCTTCCTCACCTGGTTTTTTGATATGTGGATTTATATAATTTTAAGGTTTTTATTTTATTTTATTTTGAGAGCCGGTTTGGCCTAGCGGTAAGGCGGTAGGCTGGTGAGCGGAAGGACCTCGGTTCGATACCGCTTCGGCTCTCCTTTCTCTTCAAAAAGGTTGTGGTTTGTGGACACGGCCTCGTGACTTTGTCCCTCACATTAATGAAACATTAAAATGGCTCTTATCGCTGCCCATCTTAATGCAGGTCATTCTGGTGGTGACAGTGTAGCGATAGGTATATACTCTACCTCTTCCCCCACCTCCATACCCCCTTCCCCCCATTCTCCCCGTCCCTAATAAGCCGTTATGGTTTCTGTGGACGTTAAGCACCATGTTTACTTACTTATTTTATTTTCATGTGGTTGTAAAGCGTTGCGAAGCTGTTCACGCCTTGGTAGTGGCGCGATAAAAATTAACATTTGTTATTATTATTATTATTGCTGGTGGTGGTCGTAGTAGTAGTAGTAGTAGTAGTAGTATAGTGGTGGTGATGATGATGATGATGATATTATTATTATTGGTGGAGGTGGTGGTGGTGGGTAGTAGTAGTAGTAGTATAGTGGTGGTGATGATGATGATGATGATATTATTATTATTGTGGTGGTGGTGGTGGTGGTGGTAGTAGTAGTAGTAGTAGTAGTATAGTGGTGGTGATGATGATGATGATGATATTATTATTACTGGTGGTGGAGGTGTAGTGGTGATGGTAATAGTAATAGTAGTAGTAGTAGTAGTTAGTAGTAGTAGTAGTAGTAGTAGTAGTATAGTGGTGGTGATGATGATGATGATGATATGATATTATTATTATTAAAACTCTTACATACTCATCGGCGCCTCCCCCACCAGTACCCAACACTACCATCACTTTCCCTCCCCAAACCTCCCTTCCTCTCCCCCTCCTCCGTTTACCCCCCCCCCCCCCCCCCCCCACCCTTCCCCCCCACCCCACCCCCTTTGTGTGACACAGCGAAGAAATAAGTAAGTAAACAATGCTTAACGTCCACAGAAACCATAAGGCTTATTAGGGACGGGGGCAAGGGGGTATGGAGGTGGGGGGAGAGGGAGATTATAATTATACCTATCGCTACACTCTCACCACCAGAACGACTCCTGCATTAAGACGGGCAGCGATGAGAGCCATGTTAATGTTTGATAATTGTGAGGAACAAAGTGACAAGGCAGTGTCCACAGACCACAACTTTTTGAAGAGAAAGGAGAGCCGAAGCAGATTCGAACCGCAGCCCCACTGCTTACCAGCCTTACGCCTTACCGCTAGGCCAAACCGGCTCACGGCACAGCGAAGAGTTAAGTGCGTGTCCCTTGAACGGAGTGCGTGCAGTGCCCCTCCAACAGCCAGCCCCCCTAGGGGAGAGCAGTCTCAACCCCAGCAAACTGGGCGGTGCCCGGCCTCGCGATGAGTGGCCTCCCCTTGGGGAGGGGGAGCGGGAGGGGAGGGGGTGGTGGTGATGTGGTGGGGGAGGTTGGGGGTAAGGAGGGAGGTTGGGGGGTGGGGAAATTAGCCAGCGACGACTGAGTTGCACGACTGCATCGGAAAGAAGTTGTAGCAGTTAAATGATTATTGCTTTTAGTAGTAGTAGTAGTAGTAGTAGTAGTAGTAGTAGTAGTAGTAGCAGTAGTAGTAGTAGTAGTAGTAGCAGCAGCAGCAGTAGTAGTAGTAGGAGGAGGAGGAGGAAGAGGAGATTAGTAGCAGCATCGACAATAGCAGCAGCAGCAGCAGCAGCAGCAGCAGCAGCAGTAGTAGTAGTAGTAGGAAGAGGAGGAGGTTAGTAGCAGCATCAACAATAGTAGTAACAGCAGCAGCAGCAGCAGCAGCAGCAGCAGCAGTAGTAGTAGTAGGAGGAGGAGGAGGAGGAGGAGGAGATTAGTATTAGCAGCTGCAACAGTAGTAGTAGTAGTAGTAGTAGTAGTAGTAGTAGTGGTGGTGGTGATGGAGGTGGTGACGATGGTGATGGTGGAACTGGCAACAGTAATAATTACGAAAAGCGGCATTAGTGGTGGTGGTGGTGGTGGTGGTGGTTGAACACATGATCCAAACACATAAAAGGTTAAAAACAACAACAACAACAACAACAAACACACGCTCATTTACTAGGACAATACAAAACACCTGCGAATTTTCGTTGTAAGTACCCCATTCAAAGCCACAAAACAACAGCTAAACTCTCCTGTCCCTCTTTTCTCACTCGTCCCAGGCCCTAATAGGCCGTCTCGCCTCCCTGGACGTTAAGCAACAAAAACTCAGTTAAACGGTGATAAATGGTAATTTTGTAGTTATCACACTTAATACTTATTATAAGGCTACTGCGGTTCGATGAATGCCTGGAGCGTCTGGCATTCAACAATAAATGTCGTTTCGTGGTTTTGGAGACGGGGCTTACCCTGAAAATTCGCACATTGCCTGTCCTATTAAATTGGCGTTCTTTTTAAGTGCTTATGTGTTGTTGTTGTTTTTATCTTGTTTTAAAACGCTAGCAGTCACCCTTGTTTTAGATTCTTGTTGTTTTTAATTGAACACAGCCTAGAATAAGATCAGGAATCTGCAGACACAATCAGGAAAGTGAACAACAATAAATATTGACAGTGCATAAGATCCTGTCAGTCAAATGTGGTTTGTTTGTTTAAACGTAGGCTTACTTGATTTTTGTCACTGTTATTTAATTCGACTTTCCTATCTCCTTTCTTATTATTCTCGCTAGTCCTGCTGCTATTTCCGTCTTGTCCTTCCCCCCACCCGCTTTTTGTTGTTGTTGCTAGACAATTCTGCAGACTTTTTTTTTTTTTTTTTTAAACATACAGTTGTTCAATATTTTCCCTAAGAAATAGGCTTGTTTGTGTGGCTCTTGTTGAGCAGACAGGATTTCATAGTTGATGGATGGTATGCGAACCTGCTGCCAGCACTGGTATTTGCTTTTATCTAATATTCTTTTATTTCTTAAAAAAAGGAGTGTCTGTCCTAATACATATAATTGTGTGTGTGTGTGTGTGTGTGTGTGTGTGTGTGTGTGTGTGTGTGTGTGTGTGTGTGTGTGTGTGTGTGTGTGTGTGTGTGTGTGTGTGCGTGCGTAAGTGCGTGCATTTTTGTTTTTATCACTTCTTATTATTGGGCTCAGTTTTAAGATCTGCATGACCTATCTATAATGACTCAGCAATCAATTAGTAGCGTTTTTGTTTTTTGTTTTTCTGCGTTGTTTCTTTTCTTTCTTCGACTTCAACTTCTTTTGCACCTCGATAGAGAAAGATCAAGGGGGCGGGGAGTGGGGGAAGCGGGAGAGAGAGAGAGAGAGAGAGAGAGAGAGAGAGAGAGAGAGAGAGAGAGAGAGAGAGAGAGAGAGAGAGTTTGTGTCAGAGAGTGAAAGAAAGAGAAAGAGAAAGAGCAAGCACACAATGGTCGAGTGATATCCCAGACATGTAATTCGGACCTCTGAGGATTGAAAAACAACAACGATATCAATGTTGTGCTGTGTTCTCGAAGAGAAACTCCGTCGTCAACACAGCGCTCCTCTGTTGAGGCCGCAGAGAGAGAGAGAGAGAGAGAGAGAGAGAGAGAGAGAGAGAGAGAGAGAGAGAGAGAGAGAGAGAGAGAGAGAGAGAGAGAGGGGAGAGAGAGAAATGAGATGTCCCGCTTGAAGACACACAGTCGAAGGGGCAGCTAACTCGTCCCGTCACGCGAACATGGCGCGATCATTTGCATCCGAATTAGCGTATATTCCCGAGAGTGGCGCGCGGCCCATTCCGCAATGACGCCTCCATAATGAAGGAGTTAAGCAGGGCGCCCACAGACCTCGAACCGTGGGTCGCCGGGGACCGTTCGCTGGGCGCTGGCCGCCTGGCTGTCCGTGATTAGACGCCGACCCAGCTCCGCGCCGAGATGGCGAACCGGGTCTGAAGACTGGGAGGTGGTTGTCACGGTTTAGCCAAAGAGAGACGGCCAACAAGGTCTGAACATTGGATGGTGGTTGTCACGGTTTAACTAGAGAGAGACGGCCAAGAAGGTCTGAACATTGGATGGTGGTTGTCACAGGTTAACCAGAGAGAGGCGGCCAACAAGGTCTGAACATTGGATGATGGTTGTCACGGTTTAACCAGAGAGAGACAGCCAACAAGGTCTGAACATTGGATGGTGGTTGTCACAGGTTAACCAGAGAGAGGCGGCCAACAAGGTCTGAACATTGGATGATGGTTGTCACGGTTTAACCAGAGAGAGACGGCCAACAAGGTCTGAACACTGGATGGTGGCTGTCACGGTTTAACCAGAGAGAGACAGCCAACAAGGTCTGAACACTGGATGGTGGTTGTCACGGTTTAACCACAGAGAGAGACGGCCAACAAGGTCTGAACATTGGATGATGGTTGTCACGGTTTAGCCAGAGAGAGACGACCAACAAGGTCTGAACATTGGATGGTGGTTGCCATGGGAAAAAAAAAAAGAGAGAGAAAAACATTTCAAATAAAAAACCAATTCTCGAGCAAGAATGACTGCTAGCGATCTAAAATAAGATCCAAAGCCATAAAATATTCAGAAGAACGCTATTTAGCTAAAATAACGTTCTTTTGAACCTTTTATGTGTTTGGTTGTT
>JABMCL010002307.1:97500-107500 GCA_018857735.1 Alviniconcha marisindica | reverse complement strand
CCAGGACTCTACACCTTTGCGTTAGGGTGCTATTAATTGATACAGCGAGTTTGGTGCTTATGCTGGCTGCTCAGCGAATGTTCTCCTTAATCACTAATTTTGTGCAGAGAGCGTTGCGATGGGTGGGTGAATTGTTCGTGCAGGGTCGTGTCGTTGAACCGTGCAAACAAAAACAACTGCCTGGCAGCAATTTGATATTGTCAAAATATCTTCGGGTTTTAGTGTGTGTGTGTGTGTGTGTGTGTGTGTGTGTGTGTGTGTGTGTGTGTGTGTGTGTGTGTGTGTGTGTGTGTGTGTGTGTGTGTGTGTGTGTGTGTGTGTGTGTGTGTGTGTGTGTGTGTGTGTGTGTGTGTGTGTGTGTGGTGTAAGGCGAGGGAGGAAAGAGATACAGATTGATATCAGACTCGTGATTCATATGTCAAGCCGCGACACACACACACACACACACACACACACCACACACACACACACACACACAACACACACACACACACACACACACACACACACACACACACACACACACCACACCACACACACACACGCACACACCACACACACACATACACACACACACACACACACACACACACACACACACCACACACACACAACACACACACACACCACGCACGCACGCACGCACGCACGCGCACGCACAACACACACACACACACACACACACACACTCACACATACACACACACAACAACACACACACACACACACACACACACACACACACACACACACACCCCATCACACACACCACACACACACACACACACACACACAACACACACACACACCACACACATCCCACCACGTTTCACCCGCCGCTACAACCACACATACAGAGCTATCCCGTTGTCTCCAGAACCTTCACAACCCCCAACCGATAATAGTCTCCATCCTTTCACAGTTTGTTTCGGAAAACGCGTGCACACGCGCAGTGGGCCTCTAATGATGTGATACATCTTTCCGTCAGCACTGCGCCGGCGCGCTACAAGCCCACTTCCGGTCTCATTGTGCGCGCGCACCACGCGCGTGTCTCTCTCATTTATCTTCCAGCAGTGCATCACTCTATTACAAATCTCCCGTGTTCTCGCACAAAAGATGGACCTGACTCGTTGACAGCAAAAAGAAAGCGTGGGTTTGCTTTGTAAATGATCCATGTTCGTGCTGCATCGAACGTGTTTTCAAAGAGCAGCATTCGTTACGAATGTTTTCCTCCTACACTGTCTCTAAACATGGTTGTGCAATCTGCTAGCTAGTTCAGTTCATTTATGTATTAGTATGAATGTGCTGTAGCAGTTAGAGTATTTAGCTCAACCCGTTTAAATTGTGATGATGTAGCAAATCCTCCCTTAACATTTTGTTAGGAACAGCGATAAGAACAAAATCAGGATCACTTTCTTGAAAGGGAAACGTTTCTACGGAAAGCAGCACGACGAAACTAGATGTTTCTTCCGTGCTTGAAGGCAGAGAGAGAGAGAGAGAGAGGGGGGGGGGAGAAGAAGAAGAAGAAGAACAAGCAGAACAGAGAGAGAGAGAGAGAGAGAGAGAGAGAGAGAGAGAGAGAGAGAGAGAGAGAGAGAGAGAGAAACACAGCCCTCAACCAACTGTGTACTAAATGTTGAAACCTTTCATGCAGGTGATATCAGGGCATACTGGCTGAACAATTTTCTTAGCTTCTATCTTATTTGGGAGGAGCGTTTTGCCTAAACAAATGGGGAATATTTCGAAACATCCCTCTGACATGCAGACGTAACAGGGTATCACGTACAATAATGACTGGCTGTTAAACAGCGCATATCTCTAGCTCTCCGAAATACAAAAACTCGTTTGAAAAACAAAACAAAACAGCAACAACAACAACAACAATAAAAAATACCTGAAAATGCGTTTTTGGAGTGGTCTGAGCATGACGGTAACGACAGAACCAGTTTAATTTAGAAGTACTAAGAAGATATAGAATTCCACATGTTTGTTTGTTGATCGCTTTTATATCGCGCTATTCTCCGCTCTCGCGCAGACTCACTGCGCTCGCATGTGATTCTACATGGGTGACTAGCTGTTTATAACGCGTTATTGAATATCCACCGAAGTGGTGTACTTGCAGCACTAACGAGGGGTTTGCTAATGCTAATGCTAATGCTAATGCTAATGCGGAACGGAGGAAGACAGAGAGAGGAGAGATGGAGGGAGTAGTACTTGATTTTAACGTCCTGTCAACCGCACTTTGACATCTCAGGACAGAAAGAAGGAAAGGTGGAGAAAGAAGAAGTAGTAGTAGTAGTAGTAATTGGATTTTAATGTCCCGTCAACCACACAGGGTCACCTCAGGACAGTCAAACTCAGGTCATAAGCAAATACACATTTCCAAACTCTTCCCTCTGTCAAGTGAATCTACAAAACCAATCACTTCACAAACATAAAACATACACATACAAACATCAGACACAAATTTTCGAAGAGTTAGTCCCTTCAATATTACCCCTGTTAAAAGAGCTCATAAGGCTAAGACATGCTGGTATCGCCGACCATTCCGTCTAATTTATCGATACCAGGTTAAAGAAAAATATAAAAAAGGAATGGACAGAGCAATATAAAATTAAAAAATGTTATATAAATGCATGATGTCAAATACCAGTGCATATGGCAGCAAGCTGCACATACCACCACCAACTATCATCTCCTAGCTGCTCAACAAGAGCCATACAAAAAAGCCTAACCCTTAACGAAAAATATTTGAGAATTTTCTGGAAAAAAGTCAGGAGAATGGACCATTAGCAGAAAAATGACAAGACAGAAAGAGCAAAGGGACTAGGCAGAAAAAAACAAGAGAGGAGATAGGAAAGGGGAATCAAATGACAGCCCTGAGATTCCAGACAGAGCGGGGACATCAGACATCCCCGGCCTCCCTTCGGGGAGAAAGAAGGAAACAGGGAAAACACACACACACACACACACACACACACACACACACACACACACACACACACACACACGCACACACACACACACGCAACACCACACACATACACACACACACACACACCACGCACACACACGCACGCACGCACGCACGCACGCACGCACGACACACACACACACACACACACACACACACACACACACCACACACACACACACACGCACGCACGCACGCACGACACAAACACACACACACACACACACCACACACACACACACACACACACACACACACACACACACACACACACACACACACACACACACACACACACACGCACGCGCATACAATTTCTACGGTAAGGTTGGAAAGACCAGCTGTCTAAAATTAAACTGGGAAACTGGGAGAAACTCTAAGGAACTCTGAGCCACGGACCGAACGCTGGCTAGGAAGGGAAAAAAGACGTCTATGGCTGACAAGGGGTTTTAATTGTACTTTGATGATACAAAAAGAAGCCTGTTAGATTTTGATGTCCACATTCAGATGCCCGTATATAACCCCTTTGACCTTACGGCGTCTCATCCTGAAGACCGTCAAAATGAGGCTATAATGGCCACCACTTTGTCTGTACCCTAGGGTGTCGCAATTTGCCAGCTATTTTACGACATCTGATTACAAAGGGAAAATGAGCCCATTTTTGTTGGATAAATAGCTTATTGATTAGGCGCTCACAAGCCGAGAATGTGACCACTGCGGCTTTTTGTCTCCAGTCTTAATTGCTGGGCTGATATCACCGTGGCTTGGAGCTGTCTACTGTGTAGGAACAATGGGTGTTATTTCGGGGCTTAGTTTTACCTCCCAGAAGTAAAAAAGAAACCTGTTTTGCAGCAGGTATCTCGTCAAGACCTGGCTCTGGACACAGAGTCCATCACTGCCATCGCTCTTTGTACCGTCACAGTAGGAGACCCGAGCTGCAGAGCTTGTTCTTGTAAGCTTTGTGTTTGTCAACCGCCGTGATAAGATGATAGATGCCTGGTTATGGGATTACACGGACGCTAGGGAACCCAGATATGGTTACATGCCAAGTTTTATGGATCCGGGACAATGACAAGGAAGAAGCCGGAGAGTTCCACAGTTTTAACGACTTAGCCGTTTAGCTGTTTCGGGAAAACAAAACACATTGGAGTTTCGAGGTTTGGGGTTGATTGTTGGGTGACGTAGAACCAATTATAGGTGGGCGTTGGACAAGCCGATGATTGCTTAGAAGTTTTCGTTTTGTTTTGAATGGTTCCAGCCTCTCCTCTTTAATTCGTTCTCTATCGGCCTTTCCCCTAGCTCCTGTTTGAAATGTTTTATCCCCTTTCAGTTTGTGCTCTCCTCCGCCCGGCTCAACATTACAATCTATATCCACAATCTGCCTGTTTCTTCTGGACGTTAGATATTTATGCAGAATACGTCTATTTTTTCTACTGGACGTTAGATATTTATGCAGAATACGTCTATTTTTTCTACTGGACGTTAGATATCCAGAATCTGTTTCTGCTTGGCGTTAAATACCCAGAATCTGTCTGTTTGTAATGGACGCTAATAATTCCGAATTTGTCTGTCTGTTTTTACTGGACGTTAGATATTTAAAAGTGTGTCTGTCCGTTTCTATTTGGCGTTAAATATTCGGAATCGATCTGTCTCTAGCGGGCGTGAAATGTCCAGACTAATTTTGTACAAGCATCTCTTTCTACAGCTGTTTCTATGTTTAAAATGTTCCCTATTTGTCCAAACCAGATGTGATTCTATATTAATAGAGTATAGGTTCCTTAGTTTTCCAAACAGGTGTTGATTCTATATTAATAAAGCATATGTTTCCACGTTTTCCAAACCAGGTGTGATTCTATATTAATACTACACGTGTTCCCTCGTTTTACAAGTCAGGTGTGATTCTATTCATCACTAATTAATCATTTATTAATTATATATATTCTCGTTCTCCAAACCAGGTGTGATTCTATATAAATAATGCATACAGTCCTTCGCCCCTTCCCCCTCTCCCATCCAGGTGTATTCTGTTACAAATGCATATGTACCCCTTGTACCCTTCACCCGTCCACAAACCAAGTGTGATTCTATTATTAATAGTAAACATGGTGCTTAACGTCCACAGAAACCATAAGGCTTATTGGGGACGGGGAGAAGGGGGTTGTGTGGGGTGGGGGTGGGGGTGGGGGGGTGGAGGTGGCAGAAGAGGTAGATTATATACCTATCGCTACACTGTCACCACCATAATGACTCCTGCATTGAGAACCATTTTAATGTTTTATATTTGTGAGGGACAAAGTCACAAGACAGTGTCCACAGACCACAACTTTTGAAGAGAAAGGAGAGCCGAAGCGGATTCGAACCGAGGTCATTCTGCTTACCAGCCTACCGCCTTACCGCTAGGCCAAACCGGCTCTCTCTATTACTAATGCATATGTTCCCACATATGTACACCCCCCCCCCCCGCCCCCCCCCCCCCCCCCCCAAAAAAAAAGAAGAGAAAGAAAACCTAACGCCTTACCGCTAGGCCAAACCAGCTAATGCATATGCTCCCACTATGTAACCCCCTAACCCCCCAAAACCCCCACCCTAAGAAAGTAAACTGGTTGGTTCCATACTAACGTTTGTCCCCCCCCCCCCCCCCACCCACCCAAAAACCAGGTGTGATTTTATTACTAATGCATATATTCCCTTGTCACCACCTCCCCCAACAAACCAGGTGTGATTTTATTACTAATGCATATGTTCCCTTCCCCCCCCCCACCCCCCACCCACACACAAACCAGGTGTGATTTTACTACTAATGCACGTTCCCTCGTTCCCCCCACCTCCCCCAGCCAGGTGTGATTCTATTACTAATGCATATGTTCCCTTGTCCCCCCCCCCCCCCCCCACCCCACACACACAAAACCAGGTGTGATTTTACTACTAATGCACGTTCCCTCGTTCCCCCCACCTCCCCCAGCCAGGTGTGATTCTATTACTAATGCCTATGTTTCCCTTGTCCCCCACCCCCACCCAACTCCCACAAACCAGGTGTGGTTCCAGAACCGGCGGGCCAAGTGGAAGAAGAGGAAGAAGGCGACCAACGTGTTCCGCACCCCGGGGGCCCTCCTGCCCTCCACGGGCCTCTCGCCCTTCTCCATGGGCTCCATGAGCGACACCTTCTGTGCCTTCCCCCCGTCCGCCCCGGACCCGTCCCGCTGGCCCGCCATGACTCAGATCGCCCAGCAGATGAACCACGGCAACATGGGCCACCTCACCCTCGCCAGCTCCCTGCCCAGGCAGAACCTCCCGCAGTCCCTCACCGCGCAAGGCATGGCGGGCATGACGTCACTGGCGGCGGCAGGGGGCGGCAACTCGGGCATGGCCGGCTTCGGGAACGGGTTGGGGGGCCTGAACATGAGCGGCCTCAACGTCAACGCCGCGGGCGGGGGCCACGGGCACGGGCACGGCCACGGGCACGGGAGCCCCCCGGGGACCTACAGCACCGCCTCCTACCACAACACCATGACGGCGTCGTGCAGCTCGCCGCTCGGGGGCAGCTCCCCGTCCCCCACCCTCCCCGTGTCGGCGCCAGGCGCCTTGCAATGCGGGCTGCCCGACATGGACGAGGCGTGGAGGGGGTCCAGCATCGCCGCCCTCAGACGCAAAGCCATCGAGCACTCCGTCAACCTGTCGGGATACAGGTGAAGTGAACATTCTCACCCTTCCGGTTAGTTCCCTTTTTACTTCCTTCCCTGTATACATTACAGCTCCGTGGAGCGGTGCCGCCCCCTTCTTTTGTCCTTCTCGTTTCGCCAGAGCGTGTTCGGACATCGTAAAGGTCAGGAGACACGTGGAATGAATATTCTCACTCTTCCGGTTAGTCCTTATTCCTCTATACGCTAGATCGACTCAAGCTGGTTCGTACTCCTCCATCCATACAGAAGATCAAGCGAAATTAGCCCATACTCCTCTATACAGCAGATCGACTCAAGGTGGTTTGTACTCCTCCATTTTTTGAAGATCGATCGAAATTAGCCCATACTCCTCTATACGGCAGATCGACCCAACTTAGTCTATACTCCTCTATACAGCAGATCGGCTCAAGATGGTCCTTACTCCTCTATACGGCAAATAGATTCATCTTGGTCCTTACTCCTCTGTAGAGCAAATCTACTCAGGTTAGTCCTTACTCCTCTTTTCAGTAGATCGACTCAACTTAGTCTTTACTCCTCTACAGCAGATCGACCTAAGTTAGTCCTCACTCCTCTATACGGCAAATGGACTCAGCTTAGTCCTACTCCTCTATACGGCAGCTCGCCTGAACTTAATCCTTACTCCTCTATGCAGCAGATGGATTCAAGTTAGTCCTTACTCCTCTGTACAGCAGAAGGATTGAAGTTAGTCCTTACTCCTCTACAGCAGAAGGATTCAAGTTAGTCCTTATTTCTCTACAGCAGATGGATGTCCTTTGCCCCTTGACCTCTCCGGGTTACGCTTGCAGGCTGCCTACGCGGTCAGAATACCTGAGAAGTGAGCATTTTTACACCCACGATTTGTCACCACTCCTGTACAGCAGACATTCCATTGCCACTGTTTAAACAACGTGTCTGAAATCACGCGTAGTCCTTGTCACCCTGCATCGGAACACACGCGATTTATTGCATATAAGGCTGATGTACTTACAACCCCCCGTCCCTCCCCCCACCCCCATCTATTTACTCGCCTTCCCTCTAGTTCTTCAAGAATAAACCACCAGAAGTTCAGTTTATGTAACTGTATAGGGCTTTTGAGACTGAAAACAACTTTAAAAAAACCGTCAGATTACTTGTCAGGATTTCAACAGTATGATTGTTTACGAACTGTCCCTTCATCCTAAACGTCATATTGACCGACCATAGACGCTCGAATAGTGCTTTTTGTGGTGTGAAGTCTCGTTGTTCGTCAAGCTGTACCTTGAAAACGTGTAATCTAGTCCTTTAAATGTTTAGGCAATGTTGATAATTATGTGTCACAGACTGGGATTTTGAGGAAAGCCGAGTTGCAGCGAGGCTCTGCCGCCTCTCGGTTCAACTGTGTTCTCGCACGTGACGTCATACTATCCCCAGTACGCATGGTGACGGAAGTACCCGTTACATGACGTCATACTGTCTTCGATACGCATTGCGACGGACGCGCGGAGCAAGTCTTGATGTAAAGGTGCAGTACACGGAGGACGCCTTGACCTTTCGACAGGATGGCACTGCACGCGACAGTTTCAGTGTCTAGTCACATGAATGAGTTGTTTTATGTTAACAAACATGTGTTAACAAAAAAAAAAAAAAAAAGGACGGCCAAATTTATTCTTGTTTAAAACATTCCGGCTTGGAATCAACGAAACACCTTTAGAAAAGAAGAAAGAAAGAAAAGAAAAGAAAAAAGAAAAAAAGAGAGAGAGAGAGAGAGAGAACGAGAGAGAGAGAGATAAAGAAGCAACAAGAAAAAAGCATGGAATGGAAATGTAATGTGCATATTTTGACATAGTGCTCCTTTATTCTTTTTTCTTTCTTTTTTTCTTCTTTTTTCTTTTTTCTTTTTCATGAAGAACCTGTATCACGATTTCTTTCAGTAAACTTATTTACGATTAATATACACAAAAGGTTCAAATTAAGGAACGCTTTTTTAATCGTATAGTACAAAATAGACTAGATCTTTTGTTGTTTTTGGGGGGTGGGGGTGGGGAGAGAGGTAAATGCTTCTTTTCCAAGTGACACATTTGCACTGTTTTGTACTCTCCAGTTAAAACAAAGTGTTTCTTTCGTGCGTTTGGTTCTGTTTTTGTTTTCCCCATCAGAATGCTAATCGTCGCCATTGTTTCATTTGTCATGTCTAATATACAATCATATTACATGCTGTCAGCAATCAGCCACGAGTTCTGAGAAGTAATCGCTGGCTTCCTCCGACAGTACAGGGGATGCGTCTCAGCTGTTGGTTCTTTTATCCATGGGGTTAGACACTCATATGTCTGTCGAAACTGACTCTGGAACGATGCTAGAGCCCGAAAGAGGTTTTATTTTTGTTGTTATTGTTTTAGGTAACTGTATGTTTCGACTGAATTCATTTACAAAAGTGTTCATCTAAAAAGATTTGTAAGAGAGTCAGCTCCAGAAAATTAATGGCACGTTGGAATGTTAATATGGTTTAATCTTGCAGCCCCCTCCCCTAATCCCCCCCCCCCCCCCCCCCCCCCCCCCCCACCCCCCTCGAAAATTGCTTAAGTGGGAGAAAAGGTGGCTGAGTTGGAAAACTAATTATTGGACTTTTTAAGTATGCTGATTTTTTCTTCTTTCAAATTAGTCTTTTCTTCCCAAGGAAGTTTATAAACTTAACCATGCCCCTGCTTGACACAACAACAACAACAGCAGCAGCAGCAGCAGCAACAACAACAACAACAACAACAACAGCAACAACAACAAACTTACTTTTGTTTTAAAACTAAACAGTTTTTGTTGTTGGTTGTTGTTGTTGTTTCCTTGTTTCTTTCTTTTGTTCATTGCTTCTCTTAAAACGTCAAAATCGACTTTCGCCAAACTTTTTCAACGGCAACGGAAATGTGAACTGTTCCATTTGTGACAGCCTACGTTCCCGAACATACTGTGTCGTACATTGATAAACGGACGCTATTTCGCCGACTGAGCTAGGCAGAAAAATGATTGTTCATCTGTATAAATAAGATTATGTCAATATATATCATACAGGTTCTGAAGCTAAATGTTTTGCATTAAATCCCAGTTTGAGATCTTTGGGTTTGAGGAATTAATATGCTTGTGCCATTACTTTGCTTTGAGAATATTTATTACGAGTACATTGACTTTATTACCACAGAATGTGCGGCTGTTGGGAAAACGTACCATGCAATATATTACATGGTTTGTGCTAAATTGTGGCTGTTAACTTATTCGATGTACTTATTTTCCCATGCTTCACTTGCTAGGAGCTCTTTTAAGTATTCATAAATGTGGATAACCTCGAAGTATCATACTTGTTAATGCTCGATTTTTCTGG
>JABMCL010002307.1:70000-77500 GCA_018857735.1 Alviniconcha marisindica | reverse complement strand
AGAGAGAGAGAGAGAGAGAGAGAGTAACGGGGTGGGAGGGGAGAGAGAGAAGAGAGAGAGAAAGAAGAGAGAGAGAGAGAGAGAGAGAGAGAAGAGAGAGAGAACAGAGGTGTGGGAGGGGGAGGGAGAGAGAGAGAGAGAGAAGAGGGGGGGGAGAGAGAGAGAGAGAGAGAGAGGAGGGGGAGAGAGAGAGAGAGAGAGAACAAGAACAAGAACAAGAAAAGTTTATTTGTTTTTAGGCCATTAGCCTCTTTCACAAAGAACATGAACACACTGCATATTTAGGCTGCACAATACATTTTTAAACATGCTTCTAGTGACAAAGAGTTTACTGATTTCCCCCCCCCCCTTCACCCCCCCCCCACACACACACACACAACTACAATACCTACGTGCCGCTACTATTCCAAATCAGTCAGTTATCTGTCTCATTTTCCCTGCCTTGATAAGAAACAATGCAATCTGCTGCAAACGGCATTGATTAGTTGTTTCCATAACTGAATGGTAAGGAACACTACTCCGCAGACCGTCACGCCTTAAAAAGTCAGGTCTAATATTATTGTACGTTGTACATTTGCACAGAACATGCAGCTCGTCCTCTGTCTCGTGTG
Organism: Alviniconcha marisindica; assembly: GCA_018857735.1. NCBI lineage: Eukaryota > Metazoa > Mollusca > Gastropoda > Provannidae > Alviniconcha > Alviniconcha marisindica. Next base: position 76,889 of record JABMCL010002307.1, on the reverse strand, counting down.
GGCAAAACGGGCATGAGGTATCAGCTCCAGGCTTAAAACGGAATCTGTGGACTTTTATCCACGACACTCCTGCCCTAAATCTTAGTAATGCGTCTCTCAAGTGTCCTCTCATTGAACAGATGTACTCTTCCATACCAAAGTTTTGTTTCATGAGTTTGTATTCAAAGAACCTGTCACTTGATTCGAGCTTGTCATGCCAGCTTTGCCCAAAGCAATCTTTTAAGCGTTGAGAAAAGGTCCTAAGAAACTTCTTTTCGTCCCCTGCTCCCTGATTGTACCACACTTCGCCGAAGCCTTGCTTTAGTAGCAGCTCTTTCACTCTTCCAGCCCAAGATACCTTGCCCCTTTCCGCCAGATTCTGAGAACATCGGTACGCCCCAAAAGGCAGCCGATCTCGATTCAGTTTCAGGAGTCTCAGCCAGTATTTTATGCTGCGTATCTGGGAGCTGACGGCCAGCGGGTACCTACCGCTTTCACCATACACTATGATGCTAGGAGTTCTGTTGCTTAACCTCAAGAACCTCTTGATGGCAAATAAGTGAACCTTTTCAATTGTTTCCACTCTCCCTGTACCCCATATCTCAGAGGCGTACAAAAGCGCTGGCTGTATTTGGGCATCAAAGATCTTACTGAACACTCCCCAATCTGTGCAATTTATCTTTCTGAGTGCTTTCAAAATGGTGATAATCTTCCGTTTAGCCTTTGGTATAAAATCTGCTACAGCTTGCGTTGTGCTAAGTTTAGTAGTTAACGCTATGCCTAGGTACTTGTACGAGTTGACTACTTCAAGTTGTACATCCCCGTAAGTCCATCTTTCGTGTCGAGACAGGTGTCCCCCTTTTCTAAACACTATGATGCTGGTTTTTGCCAGGTTTACTTCCAGTTTTAGTCTATCTGCTTCGGCCTTGAGGTTTTTTAGCTGGTTTTGCAGACCCCCTGGTGTTAAAGACACCAGCGCCACATCATCTGCAAACAGCAGTAAGAAAACTTCTGCCATGCCCTGAACAAACTGAACCCCGTGAGTACCCTTGTCCCTTACGGTTGTGGCCAGCTCGTTAATGAAGAAGGAGAACAATAATGGGCTGCTACACTCCCCCTGCTTGAGTCCGACTGGGCAGGAGAACTCTTCTGTCGTACAGCCTGCATCCACTCTGACAGAAGCCACAACAGAGCTGTACATTGCTCTCAGTGCCCTTAGCATCTTTCCCCCCGCCCCCGCCCTTCGTAAGACATCCCACAATATGTTCCTGTTCACGGAATCGTATGCTTTACGGAAATCCACAAAAGCAACAGGAGAGAGAGAGAGAGAGAGAGAGAGAGAGAGAGAGAGAGAGAGAGAGAGAGAGAGAGAGAGAGAGAGAGAGACAGACAGACAGACAGACAGCAGACAGACAGACAGACAGACAGACAGACAGACAGACAGACAGACAGACAGACAGACAGACAGACAGAGAGTACTTGCATGTGTTTAGCTTGTGTGTATGTATGTGTGTTTGTGTATATATGGTATGACTCTCACCCAGAGGACTATACACACTGAGCTCAACAACTTGTGACCTCACTCAACAAATTTGGAATAAAGATTTTCAACACCAGGACACGCTTGGACTGTTGTTATACGTTCTCTCTCTCTCTCTCTCTCTCTCTCTCTCTTCTCTCTCTCTCTCTCTCTCTCTCTCTCTCTCTCTCTCTCTCTCTCTCTCTCTCTCCCCTCCCTCTCTTTTTCTCTCTTCGTACGCTCCTGCTCTCGTGTTGGTGTGTGCTGGTGTGTGTGTGTGTGTGTGTGTGCGTGTGGTGGTGCGTGTGCGTGTGCGTGGTTCTCTCTCTCTCCTCTCTCTCGTGTGTGTGTGTGTGTGTGTGTGTGTGTGTGTTGTGTGTGTGTGTGTGTGGTGTTGTGTTCTGTTTCGTCCCTTTGTATGTGTGTTGTGTGTGTTGTGTGTGTGTGTTGTGTGTGTGTGTGTGTGTGTGTGTGTGTGTGTGTGTGTGTGTGTGTGTGTGTGTGTGTGTGTTGTCTTTGTTTTTTGTTGTGTGTGTGTGTGTGTGTGTGTGTGTGGTGTGTGTGTAGTCTGTATGTGTGTGTGTGTGTGTGTGTGGTGTGTTTGTGTGTGGTGTGTGGTGTGTGTGTGTGTGGTGTGTGTGTGTGTGTGTGTGTGTGTGTGGTGTGTGTGTGTGTGGTGTGTGTGTGTGTGTGTGGTGTTGTGTGTGTGTGTGGTGGTGTGCGTGCGTGGTGTTGCGGTGTGTGTGTGTGTGTGTGTGTTGTATTGTGGTGTGTGGTGTGTGTGTGTGTGTGTGTGTGTGTGTGTGTGTGTGTGTGTGTTGTGATATATATATATATATATATATATAAATACGTACTCACTTGTGGGCACAGTGAGCAGGATAGGTACCAAGATGGGCGTAGCCGCCGTCTCTTGGCGGCATTCCAATGTAGCGGACGTGCTTGCACGTGTTGCTCCGGCCTCGCTTACACTGCACACAATACCCACAGGCCGCGCTGGGGTCCACCGCCACACGGTCACCTGGGGAACAAGGGTGCATCAACACCTGGCAATCCACCCGTCACACGGTCACCTGGGGAACAAGGGTGCATCAACACCGGGCAATCCACCCGTCACACGGTCACTGGGGAACAAGGGTGTCGTCAGACACCTGGCAATCCACCCGTCACACGGTCACCTGGGGAACAAGGGTGCATCAACACCTGGCAATCCACCCGTCACACGGTCACTGGGGAACAAGGGTGCTCAACACCGGGCAATCCACCCGTCACACGGTCACCTGGGGAACAAGGGTGTCTCAACACCTGGCAATCCACCCGTCACACGGTCACCTGGGGAACAAGGGTGTCTCAACACCGGGCAGTCCACCCGTCACACGGTCACCTGGGGAACAAGGGTGTCTCAACACCGGATAATCCACCCATCACACGGTCACCTGGGGAACAGGGAAGTATCAATACCGGGAAGTCTACCCGCCACACGGTCACCTGGGGAACAGGGGAGAAGCAACACTGGGCAATCTACCCGTCACACGCAGTCATCTGGGGAACAGGGGAGTATCAACACCGGACAATCCACCCGTCACACAACACCGGGCAATCTAACCGTCACACGGTCACCTGGGTAACAGGGTAATATCAACCCGGGCAATCCACCCGCCACACGATCACCTGGGTAACCGGGTAATATCAACCCGGGCAATCTTCCCGCCACACGGTCACCTGGGGAACAGGGGAGAATCAACACCGGGCAATCCACCCGCCACACGGTCACCTGGGGAACAGGGGAGAATCAACACCGGGCAATCCACCCGTCACAGGGTCACCTGGGGAACAGGGGAGAATCAACACCGGGCAATCCACCCGCCACACAGTCACCTGAGGAACAAGGGTGTATTAACACCGGGCAATCCACCCGTCACACGGTCACCTGGGGAACAGGGGAGAATCAACACCGGGCAATCCACCCGCCACACGGTCACCTGGGGAACAGGGGAGAATCAACACCGGGCAATCCACCCGCCACACGGTCACCTGGGGAACAGGGGAGAATCAACACCGGGCAATCCACCCGTCACACGGTCACCTGGGGAACAGGGGAGAATCAACACCGGGCAATCCACCCGCCACACGGTCACCTGGGGAACAGGGGGTCAACACCGGGCAATCCACCCGCCACACGGTCACCTGGGGAAAAAGGGGTTCAACACCGGGCAATCCACCCGCCACACGGTCACCTGGGGAAAAAGGGGTTCAACACCGGGCAATCCACCCGCCACACGGTCACCTGGGGAAAAAGGGGATCAACACCGGGAATCCACCCGCCACACGGTCACCTGGGGAAAAAGGGGATCAAACCGGGAATCACCCGTCACACGGTCACCTGGGGAACAGGGAAGATCAACCCCGGGCAATCACCCGCACACGGTCACCTGGGGAACAGGGGTGTAAACACGGCAATCCACCCGTCACACGGTCACCTGGGGAACAGGGGAGAATCACACCGGAATCCACCCGCCAAAACCCCGGGTCCCCCTGGGGACAGGGGAGATCAACACCGGGCAATCCACCGGCCACACGGTCACCTGGGAACAGGGAGATCAACCCGGGCAATCACCCGTCACACGGTCACTTGGGGAACAGGGGAGAATCAACACCGGGCAATCCACCCGTCACAACACCAGGCAATCACCCGCCAGTCATTTTGGGAACAGGGGAGAATCAACACCGGGCATCACCCGCCACCGGAAAACGGGGAAGAACACCCCGCACCGCCCCCCACCCACCCACCCCCGCTTCCCCCCCCACAACCCACCCCCAGTCTCCCCCCAACAACGCCCCCCATTTAGCCCCAACCCCCACCCCGTCTACCCCCCCACCCCCCCACCCCCAGTTACCCCCCACAACCCCCCCCAGTCTACCCCCCCCACCCACCCCCCCCCACCTCCCCCCCACCCCCCACCCCCAGTCTACCGCCCCCCCCCCACCCACCCACCCCCAGTCTACCGCCCCCACCCCCCCCCCCAGTCTCCCCCACCCCCCCCCCTCTCCCCCCCACCCCCCCCCCCCCACTCCCCCCCCACACCCACCCCCCCCAACCCCCCCACCCCCACCCCCCCCCCCCCCCCACCTCCCCACCCCCAGTCTCCCCCCCCCCCCCCCCCCCCCCCCCCCCCCCACCCCCCCAGTCTCCGCCCCCACCCCCCCACCCCCAGTCTACCCCCCCACACCCCCCACCCCAGTCTGCCCCCACCTCCCCCCCCCACTCCCCCCCACCCTTCCCCACCCCCATTTCTGCCCCCCCCCCACCCCCCACCCCATTACCGCCCCCCCCAAAAAAAATTACCCCCCACCCCCCACCCCACTCCCCCCAACCCACCCCAGCCTAGATCCCCACCCCCGCTCCGGTCAATACTTAAAAACAAAAACACTATAGGAATCTATATTAAACCCAAAATTTAAAACAAAAACTATAGGAAAAATTCAACAAACTTAGGTAAAAAATATCAAAAAAACCCTATAACTACACAGCTACCCAAAACTTGAAGGCAAGACACTATAGGTATTCTACCATCCACTGCTGCACGGTCGATATCTGTGAAGGCAAGACACTATAGGTATTCTACCATCCACTGCTGCACGGTCATATCTGTGAAGGCAAGACACTATAGGTATTCTACCATCCACTGCTGCACGGTCGATATCTGTGAAGGCAAGACACTATAGGTATTCTACCATCCACTGCTGCACGGTCACATATCTGTGAAGGCGAGACACTATAGGTATTCTACCATCCACTGCTGCACGGTCGTATATCTGTGAAGGCAAGACACTAGAAAGTATTCTACCATCCACTGCTGCACGGCCGTATATCTGTGAAGGCAAACACTATAAGTATTCTACCATCCACTGCTGCACGGTCGTATATCTGTGAAGGCAAGACACTATAGGTATTCTACCATCCACTGCTGCACGGTCACATATCTGTGAAGGCGAGACACTATAAGTATTCTACCATCCACTGCTGCACGGTCGCATATCTGTGAAGGCGAGACAAACTCATTGTACAAAGAACGTGACTGGAACTATATTTACATACATTTCAACAAAGATAACCTTAGGTATAGTATTCTACTATAAAAAGGACACAGGAAAATACAAAATAAAATTAACAGACCTCAGGAGCTGTGAGAAAGTCGAGGTGGCTGTCCTGGCTTCCCGTCCCTAATAAGCCTATGGTTTCTGTGGACGTAAAGCGACACTCAACCAACAGAATAAATAAGTGTACAGTTAATCTGGCGACATGATACCACCACACACTCACCTGGGCGTACAGACGATACACTACAATAAGGGCCCCGCGGCCATGCTATCAACGTGAGCCGGTATGGCCCAGCGGTAATGTGTTAGGCTGGTAACCAGGGGGACCTCGGTTCGAATCCGCTTTGGCTCTCCTTTCTCTTCAAAGGTTGTGGTTTGTGGACACTGTCTTGTGACTTTGTCCCTCACAATTAATGAAACATTAAAATGGCTCTCATCGCTGCCCATCTTAATGCAGGAGTCATTCTGGTGACGACAGTGTAGCGACAGGTATTATAATCTCCCTATTGCCCTTCCTTTGCCCATCTCTAATAAGCCTTATGGTTTCTATGGACGTAAAGCAGCACCATGGAAAAAGGAATGCCGTCAACTCCGAATACATCACAGCAAAGCGCCTCATGGGCAGTCTACCTGGTTTGACGTTGGTGACGTCAGGTCCAACTTTGCTGACGACACCGCCGATCTCATGCCCCATGACGTAAGGAGAAGTGAGCTTGAGGAAGCCAACGGCTCCCGTGTCCAGCAGATGGACGTCCGTCATGCACATGCCGCAGTTGTGGATTCTGATCTGCACTTCTGTCGGCCGAAGGGATATTTGTCAAGTAACTGCTGTCTTATAGCTGACAAATCCTCCCCCCCCCCCCATTCACACACACACACACACACACACGCATATACCCTCCACCCCCCTACCACAGACAGACACACACACACACAAACACACACACGCACGCACGCACGACACTCACGCACCACCACCCGCACGCACGCCACACGCCACGCACACCACACACACACACATATCCCCCCCCCCCACTACCACACATATTCCCATAATAACACACACGGGCGCCACACAGGACACACACACACAACCACACACACACACACACACACACACACACACACACACACACACACACAACACACCACACCACACACACACCCACACACACACACACCACACACACCACACACACACACACACACACACACACACACACACACACACCACACACAAACAAACAAACAACAGCAACAACAACAAAACCACACTCGAGAAGTATACTC
>JABMCL010002307.1:57500-60000 GCA_018857735.1 Alviniconcha marisindica | reverse complement strand
AACAAAATTGCCCCTTGTGGGATGATTAAAGTTTTTTGAATTGAATTGAATTGATGTGTAATATCCGGACAGACTTCCTCCATCTCCTCCGCGTACCTCCTCAAGGAAGAAAGATGGTGTGTGGGAAAATGGTTTGCACATGCTACTGAAATCTGCTCGAGAGCGGAGAATAGCGCCGTGTTTTACTCCAATCATGACGCATCTCCATGCTCACAGGACCACAATATATTATACGCGCACATGCTTACACACATCATACGCCCTAAATGTCGTGTACTCGCCCACGATCAGAATAAATAAGAATTAATCCTTTATTACACAGGGATAAGAATTTAAGCACGTGTCGCTTTTGGTACAAATCTGTCCCTGATGACAAACACCGCAACACTCAATACATCAAACAAGAATTCCATTAAATACGCTAGAGAAAAAAACGACTTAAAAACAAAACAAAACTAATTTCTGTCTAAAACATCACATCATACGAACAGAGCAATAATAAGGCAAAGTAAGACCAATTCAAAACAATTTTTTAGGAGAGAGAGAGAGAGAGAGAGAGAGAGAGAGAGAGAGAGAGAGAGAGAGAGAGAGAGAAGCGAGAGAAGAGAGAGAGAGAGAGAGAGAGAGAGAGAGAGAGAGAATTTACAAAAACATATTAACGAATAATGGAAAGCGACAGAATAGTGGCTATCTCACTATCTACGTATAAAACAAGATCACATCTAACAGGATTGGAAGCTAAGCAATGGCGCATTATACACACCTAACCAAAATCAAAGCACATCACACATACCAACAATCATATATATGCAAACATTAAATTTGAATTAAAAATAACTAAAAAATAAATAAAAAAAATATGACCACGAGAAAAAAGAAAAGTTAATATTTATAAAATACAACAAACAAAATCTAAAACTTTACAAGAAGAGCAAGGAAGGGAAAACAATAACAACATTCTATACATTTTGTGTCAAGCTGTCTGACAAGCGAGAAAAGAAAAGAAAAGAAAGAACAAGAAGTATTCAAGGTGGCTTAGCGAGTGCCTGAAATACTTTCCTTTTGAACGTTTTTAATTCCATGGGGTATCTGAGATGATGAGCTAAACTATTCCACGCTATGGAGCCTGAAAAGGAGAAACTCGTTTTAAAGATATCAATCCTTGTTTGGGCAAAAGCTGTTTATTCCCATGAACATGAAGACGTTCAGAAGGAATCATGAGATCTTTCAGATACTGCGGGGCTTTGCCGTGAACAACCTTTTGCATTAGAACACATTTGTTGAGCAATAATTGTTTGTCTAAAGGGAGTAGTTTGAGAGCACAACACTTTTGTTTGTAGTCTAAATTCGGAATTGGCATCAAAATTTTTACGGCACGTTTGTGGAGAGAATACAGCTGCTTCATGTGCACATAGGCACATCCATCCCATGCATTTGAAACATAGTTCATATGTGACATAATGTGTGCAAAGAAGAAGGCTAATTTCTAGAAACGGTTCTGCAAATGTTGTCAATATGCGTTTGCCACTTTAGCTGTTCATCTACAGTTACTCCAAGCAGGCGATGTTTTGAAACTTGTTCTATTGGCGTGGTCTCGAACTTTAGATTTAAAGGGAGCTGTTTTTTCTGGTGTTTTTGTCTCGTCGCCATCAACATGCATTTTGTTTTCGTCGGATTCAGTGCCATCCGATTTCTACAACACCATCCGGAGACATCATATAGACTTTGTTGTAAATCCCTACGTATATTATCTATGTTGTTATTAGCTGTATTAAGGGTGCCATCATCAGCAAATAAATCACACTGGACTGACGCACGTGTAAGACACAGGGGCAAGTCATTAATAAAGATGCAAAACAGAAGAGGGCCTAGGATCGACCCTTGAGGCACTCCACTTGTTACAGACGCTTCTTGGGAGTATGTGCCATTTACAAGTACGCATTGTAGACGATCCTGTAAGTAAGATCGTAAGAAAGCTATACTTGCGATGCTTAAGTTGTACGTGGATAGTTTTTTCAGTAAAATATCGTGATGAACCAGATCAAAAGCCTTGCGAAAATCGAGAAATACGGCGCCTGACATTTGGCGATTGTTAAAAGCTGAGAGCCAAGTATCAGTTAAACGGGTAACCGCCGTTTGACAAGAATGCCCACATCGGAAGCCAGACTGAAATGAATGGAAAAGCTGGTGTGTTTCTAAAAAGTTTGTCAAATGTTTGTGAATGTGTCTTTCTAGTGGCTTTGTGAGAACAGACAGGATCGAGATAGGGCGGTAATCGTTCAGATCGGTGGAGATAGTTTTTGTTTTAGGGAGTGGAATTACTTTAGCTCTCTTGAATGCGGTTGGAAAAACATTCTTTTGTATGCATAAGTTATAAATATATGTAAGTGTCTCAGCTATGTAAGGAAGGGCAATTTTTAGAAGTTTGACACTAATACCATCACAGCCTGTAGATTTCTTATTATCCAGCTTTGAGATAGATATTCCTACTTCGAATACA
>JABMCL010002307.1:47500-50000 GCA_018857735.1 Alviniconcha marisindica | reverse complement strand
TGTGTGTGTGTGTGTGTGTGTGTGTGTGTGTGTGTGTGTGTGTGTGTGTGTGTGTGTGTGTGTGTGTGTGTGTGTGTGTGTGTGTGTGTGTGTGTGTGTGTGTGTGTGTGTGTGTGTGTGTGTGTGTGTGTGCGTGCGTGCGTGCGTGCGTGCGCGCGCGTGCGTGCGTGCGTGTGTATGCGTGCGTGCGTGCGTGCGTGCGTGCGTGCGTGCCTGCGTGTGTGTGTATGTATGTGTGTGTGTGTGTGTGTGTGTGTGTGTGTGTGTGTGTGTGTGTGGTGTGTGTGTGTGTGTGTGTGTGTGTGTGTGTGTGTGTGTGTGTGTGTGTGTGTGTGTGTGTGTGTTTTGTGTGTGTGTGTGCGTAAAACCAAAGACACCCATACACGCACTACACGGTTTTCCTCCCATACGACACACACACACCACACACACACAGCACACACCCCACACACACACACACACACAACACACACACACACACACCACACACACACACACACACACACACACACACACACACACACACACACACACACACACACACACACACACACACACACAACACACAACACACACACACACACCACACAACACACACACCACACACACACACACACACACACACACACACACACACAACACAACACACAAACACACACACACACACACACACCACACACACACACACACACACACACACACACACACACACACAACGCGCGCGCGCGCGCGCAAACACCACCATAACACACACACACACACACAATCACACACACACCAATCAACACACAACGCACACGCACACACACACACACACACACACACACAACACACACACACACACACACACACAACACACACACACACACACACACAACACACACACACACACACACACACACACACAACACACACAAACACACACACACACACAACACACACACACACACACACACACACACACACACACACACACACACACACACACACACACACACACACACACACACACACACACACACACACACAGGTGCGGCCACACTAACACTCACCACGCGCAAATCTCCAGCCTCATGCAGCACAGCACAGAGATTCTTCTTGTTCTCCATGTTACATCTAAACAGCACAGGGACCATTCGCGCTCACTTCTTATGATCCACGTCTGACAAGGTCATGGCATGAGGGGAGTAAAAGGTGGTTTTCGTTCGACGGTTTTGATAATAGTAGTAATAATAGTAGTAGTAGCACGTAAAAGATCCCGGTCATTCTGCCAAAAAGTGCAGGTGGAAGGTTACAGCTAAACACGCATACACCCTACTTATGTGGCTTTGAATGAAGTAACACTGTAATCTGGTGCATGGTTGAATGGTGTACACAGAACCTGCGCCGAAACGGCAGCATTTCACGTGGCACCATGCAGCCATGCGACAACCACAGAGCGCTGCCAGTACACCACTTCCGTATTAATAATACACGCTGTAAAAGGTTGCAGTCACTTATTCAGAATCACATGCCAATGTGCGCAGTGAATCTGCTCGAGAGCAGAGAATAGCGCTATATAAAAGCTATGAATAATAATAAGTGGATTGTAATGTCCTGTCAACCACTCTGAGTCACCTCAGGACAGGGTTTTGATAACCTTTTCCCGGTTATGACACTCTACAAAAAGTGAAGTGCTTCTCAACGTGGGCGACAGTGTTCACCGCTGGTTATTTGTTTTGTTGTTTAGACGATTGCTTTTAGGGTGCGACCAAGAATCGGAAATAATTAACTAAAACGTCGTGGATTTTGGTTTAGGGCTGGTCGACCAGAGTCACCAAGTCATAGTTACAACGGTGTGAGGTGGGTGAGTATGGTGCAACATTATTTTGATTGGTGCTATACGTGTGTGTGTGTGTGTGTGTGTGTGTGTGTGTGTGTGTGTGTGTGTGTGTGTGTGTGTGTGTGTGTGTGTGTGTGTGTGTGTGTGTGTGTGTGTGTGTGTGTGTGTGTGTGTGTGTGTGTGTGTGTGCTCGCGCATATGCACGTGCGTGCATGGCACGGTATGTGCGTGAAGAGGACGGGTTTGTAACTACGTGGAAACGTCGTTCCTCAAGCAAGGCTAGCATGTGGCTTAATGAGACACACAGGGCCTACTCTATAAAACTGAAAATGACCTTGCCATTTAGTTTGATGTTTGTGAAAGTTTGTGAAATGAACACACACACACACACACACTCACACACACACACGCACACTGACTGTAGCAGAAACTAGGTATTGATATTAGTTGCGACAGAAATACTGTGAGAAGAGAAATGTTTTCAGTTTGGCTTTAAAAGAAGAAATAATGAAGATATGTGTGAACGCATGTGTATTTCCCTGAAGGGACCGTCCCTCTGAAGATCTTTATATCCTTCGACACAACTGACAGAGAAAAAAGTTCTCTCTCTCTCTCTCTCTCTCTCTCTCTCTCTCTCTCTCTCTCTCTCTCTCTCTCTCTCTCTCTCTCTCTCTCTCT
>JABMCL010002307.1:37500-40000 GCA_018857735.1 Alviniconcha marisindica | reverse complement strand
ACCACACACACACACACACGCACACAAGCCAAAACACTCACACACAACACACACACACACACACACACACACACACACACACACGCGCGCGCCGCGCACGCACACACGTACGCACACACACACACACACACACACACACACACACACACACACACACACTACAAATACATGCATTACTGGTGATGGATTAGTAAAACGACAGATCAGTATGAATATGGGTGATGAATATCTTCATGGTCACAGCCATCATCCCCTTTGTTATGTTCGTTTCAACTAGCGAGATGCTCAGCTTCATCGAAAGTTTGGACAACTCCTACTCAGCGTTTAAAAAAAAAAACTGCTTCTTATAACACGGCACATGTACATCATTTTTCTTGTGTATACATATTGTTAGTTGTTATATAGGTAACCATTCTTGAACATGTTACCTTCGATGTTTTCTCACTGCATAAAAAAAAAAAAAAAAAAATGGAAAGTTGAAAACGCAGTCAAAACCTAAAACGCGCTTACAAAACTTTTTAAAAATTAGCCTCACCAAAGTTTGAACAACTTGCCAGCCTCACCAAAGTTTGAACAACTCCCAGCTTCACCCAACTTTGAACAACTGCCCAGCTTCACCCAAGCTTTGAACAACTGCCCAGCTTCACCCAAAGTTTGAACAACTGCCCAGCTTCACCCAAATTTAACAACTGCCCAGCTTCACCCAAAATTTGAACAACTGCCCAGCTTCACCCCAACTTTGAACAACTGCCCAGCTTCACCCAAAGTTTGAACAACTGCCCAGCTTCACCCAAATTTGAACAACTGCCCAGCTTCAACCAAATTTGAACAACTGCCCAGCTTCACCCAAAGTTTGAACAACTGCCCAGCTTCACCCAAATTTGAACAACTGCCCAGCCCACCCCAAAATTTAACAACTGCCCAGCTTCACCCAAAGTTTGAACAACTGCCCAGCTTCAAACCCAAATTTGAACAACTGCCCAGCTTCACCCAAACTTTGAACAACTGCCCAGCCTCACCAAATTTGAACAACTGCCCAGCTTCACCCAAATTTGAACAACGCCCAGCTTCACCCAAATTTGAACAACTGCCCAGCTTCACCCAAAGTTTAACCCAAATGCCCAGCTTCACCCAAAGTTTGAACAACTGCCCAGCTTCACCCAAATTTGAACAACTCCCAGCTTCACCCAAATTTGAACAACTGCCCAGCCTCACCAAAGTTTGAACAACTGCCCAGTTCACCCAAAGTTTGAACAACTGCCCAGCTTCACCCAAAGTTTGAACAACTGCCCAGCTTCACCCAAATTTGAACAACTGCCCAGCCCCTTTTCCCCCCCCCCAAAGTTTGAACAACTGCCCAGCTTCACCCAAGTTTGAACAACTGCCCAGCTTCACCCAAAGTTTGAACAACTGCCCAGCTTCACCCAAAGTTTGAACAACTGCCCAGCTTCACCCAAAGTTTAACAACTGCCCAGCTTCACCCAATTTGAACAACTGCCCAGCCTCACCAAAGTTTGAACAACTGCCCAGCCTCACCCCAAAATTTGCAACTGCCCAGCCTCACCAAAGTTTGAACAACTGCCCAGCTTCACCCAAGTTTGAACAACTGCCCAGCTTCACCCAAGTTTGAACAACTGCCCAGCTTCACCCAAAGTTTGAACAACTGCCCAGCTTTACCCCAAATTTGAACAACTCCCGCCAGCCAAGTGAAAACCCGAGGGACCTGAGAAGGAGCTACGAGATGATGAAGAAATGAAGAAGAAGAAGAAGAAGAAGAAACGTGAGCAGACGACATGTACATCATGGGAGCTGCGATGCTAAACAAACCTGTCGCAAGTGACCTAGCTGGTACTATACAGCATGGTAGCTAGGTTATGGTAGCAAATAGGCCACAATCACTCAGTTGTTGGAGCTTAAAGTACCTTTCGACAGGCTTTTCACAGGCCTACGCAGACAACGCATTCCTTTGACAATGGATTGTGTCTGTTGGCGTGTATATATGGCGTGAATAGTGAAGTTTGCTGAAATATATGTAAAATTTAAATACATTTCAACAAACGTCAGTATACACGTCATGTATGCACGCCAGCAGACACAAATCCATTCTCACATGGTGTCACGCGGTTAATATGTTTTTTGTCAAGTTGTTTTTGCAGCGCAATGACTGCATGAGTTTAACTCGCGTTAGAGAATAACGCTTTGTAAGAATTATCTATAACACTCATTATCATTATTACCTTGTGAAAGGTTATGGCCGGGCTAACTGTGGTTTTGTATCGACGAACACGGTGCAGTGTGTCGTGTTACAGTGCCAGCGATTCCAGCTTTCCAATCATGGCAACACGGAGCATGGACCGGCGTCCGGTCACAGTTTCGTCAAACACATTTGAATGTTTCGCGCATGTCGCTAGAAAGTCCGATTTTCCCCTATCTCCGTTACTGCATGAGTATCTCTGGCGAGAAAATAACAAGCACTGTGCAATACGGCTAGGCCGCTGCA
>JABMCL010002307.1:27500-30000 GCA_018857735.1 Alviniconcha marisindica | reverse complement strand
CCTAACTACTGGGACCGGAATAGACCTTTGCTTGTTGATGTTGTTGTAGCGTTTCCAAGCTGTGACAGTCAGTCTGGACGTCAGCCGGTAGGCCCTACCGCCAGTACAATTATACATTGACGATGTGCATTCGATAGGATGAGAGGATTGCATGTGTGACAGGTTTGTTTTAACAAATTTGTTTTTATTAATCATTATTACCCCCAACCGATGGCCAGGTACACGCCGTCGTCGGAAATGTTATCTCCATTTCTGGAGGGAGGAGGATGCTGATGTACAACTTGACAAGCTTCTCTCTCTCTGTGGATTGTGACATAATACTGTTAGGGAGAGTGTGTTTTGTTTTCTTTCTTTTTTCTTTTTTCTCCCTCTCCCTTGCTGTTTTTATAAGATAAGCATTGACTGCTTCTGTTTTCTTTTTCGATACTAGTCATAATTATAAACTGATCAGATGTTCTGCTGCTTTATTTGCTGGTTGTATGCTCATAATATGTAACTGAATGATGTATGGCATGTGTTCGTCTGGCGCTGTGAACACGCTATGTTTGTGTGGAAATTCTCATGTATAACGTTTCACTCATTCATTTATTCCTATATGTATATAAATAATGCCTGCAATTTGGTATCTACTCATCAGTAGCTTAGCAACGACTATTTGTTAGACAGGTTTTTGACAGAACTTAAACTACAATCCTTGTAAAATAAAGTTTTCGAGTTCGAGTTCTCTCTCTCTCTCCGCACACAGACACAGCACACACACACACACACACACACACACACACACACACACACACACACACACACACCACACACACACACACACACTCTGACACCCGCATGCTGAAAATCCAACAATACAAACGCAGGACTCATGGCTTTCGCACCATCTCCTGCTTTGGACCCCACATTTAGAATTCTCTCCCAACTAATATCAGTACCCAGTTTCTGCTACAGTCATTGTGTGTGCGTGTGTGTGTGTGTGTGTGTGTGTGTGTGTGTGTGTGTGGTGTGTGTGTGTGTGTGTGTGTGTGTGTGTGTGTGTGTGTTTGTGTGTGTGTGTGTGTGTGTGTAGTGCATGTGTCACGCAAAAAACACACCAAAATACAGACAATTTATAAACTCATGTGCTTAAATAGGAAATGTAAAGCGGAACTTTGTGGATGCTATTTATTCATCAATAAGAACAACCGCTACATGTATAGATTGTATACAAGTATAAAGTATAGATTGCATACAAGTATGTGCATATGCTGCATTAAAAAGGTAAAAAATCATAGATTGTATGCAAGTCAGTATGCGTATGCTGCAATCCAAAAAAAGAAAAAAAGAAAAAAAGAAAGAAAAGAAAAGAAAAAGTGAGATAAAACGGAGACAACAATCCAAGCAGTAACTGAATGCAAACATGGGCCACGAACATCTCTTTGAACGGAATGACAGAGCGGTACCTGCCGATGCTCCGTCAATCCGATCAACCCCTCCAATGGTCTTCTTTTGTGTTTGATCAGGAACGGCTGACCAATATACCCGCCCATGGTCTTCTTGTTGTGTTTGATCAGGAACGGCTGACCAATATACCCGCCCATGGTCTTGTTGTTGTGTCTGATCAGGAATGGTTGGCCAATATACCCACTCTTTTCCCGTCAGATTTCGACCATCATTTAATTTTCTGGACTGGGCAGACACCAACACTGTTGGAGACAGCACTGACGACATAATTATCATCTACCTCACGACGATAGTCCATTATTAATTTTGTGTCAAATACATACTGAAACGCGTCTCCTTGCGCCTTTTATATTGACTTTTACAGAAGTCAGGGGGCAGTCCGTTGACTGCCTGGTCAAACGTAGCATCATCTTCCAGCATGGAGAAAATTTATGAACATTTAAATATTTTTTTAAAGGTATCAGACTGAAAAGATACGTATGAGATATTGCGGAACATTACAGTAATAAGACATTATTTTTAACACAAACACACACCAACGCGCGTGCACACACACACACACACACACACACACACACACACACACACAACACACACACACACACACACACGCACGCACGCACGCACACACACATGTACGCGCTCGCGCGCACGCACACACACACACGCGGCGCATGCACGCACGCACATGCACGCACATGCACGCACGCACGCGCGCGCACACGCGCACACACACACACACACACACACACACACACACACACACACACACAAATCGAACGTCAACACGCAAAGGACGGCCAAAACACCCCTCGCACCACGGCATTCGCTCATTCCCAATTTCAGTCCACCGCCACGAGCCCCGCCATGGCGGCTGTGAGGAGACACGCCATGACACCGGAAATGAGCGCTCGTGGCGCCACCTTCAGGATGACCTGCCGCTGCTGAGGAGCGACAGTGCTGAGGGCAGTGGTCATCATGCCCAGCGCCACCAGGTCCGAGAATCCGCACAGCGCGTAGGTAGCCAGCATCTCCGACCTCGGCTGCAACACCG
>JABMCL010002307.1:0-10000 GCA_018857735.1 Alviniconcha marisindica | reverse complement strand
CAGGGTGATAGTGGCCAGGGTAATAACCCGGCGGGGTTCATTAATTAATTTGTTGTAGATAATTCTTATAACTGCTTTTACTAGGACAGTAACTTTTAAGAGGGGGTGCTCGGGAAGTGGCAATTTTATTTTATGTGATGCCAGTGGGATTTTCTCATGTTTTTATCTATGAATTATTTTTACCAGGATGTTTATTTGCTGTTGTAATTAAATGTTTTATGATTGGAGTGAATGTACTTGGCACCACAAAACATTCCTCGTGCAATCAGTGTATTGACACTTGGCAATAAAGTTATATTGTATTGTTGTATTGCAATGACTTTGCTCTTGCGCATGAGGGTAGGCCGGTCTGTGCAGTATGTGAAACCATCGGAAGGAATTATGCAAAGGAAAGTATGAATGGGTGAGTTAAAGTATATTATAATGGATGGATACATGTTACTGAATAAAAGTTCCACAAAAGTGAAAACTGCAAAGAGAGAAAATGACAAGCAGTTCTATTCAGTGGTGCCAGAACTCTGACCGTAAATGTCGAAAAACTGAAGAATTCACAAACGAAACTAGCAAGAACTGAATCTTCATGGCTGTTGACAACTTTCCACCTTGTAAACCTGTAACAATTTTTCCACAGTATCGGGCGCCTGTGGCTGGTCACGAGTCAACTCGAGCCACCGCCATTTGGCCCGTGCTGTTCGTGCAGCTTTGTTTTGAACTCGTGATGCCTTTCTCAGGTTTCGTCAGTCATGACATGGTGGGGCTGACAGCAGGTCTCTTTCAGTGTTGATTTAGACTGAACATTTTAAGTTAATACGAAAATGGCAAGGCAGCAGTAGCAGTTTTGGCGAGATTTACAGGTATGTTTTTGTCAGATATATGTCTTTGTGCAAAGGCGTATATTTTATAAATATAAGCGGACGGGGCGAACCGCGCGTGTTTGTGTCTAGCCGGCCGAGCGAGCTAGAGTCAGTGTCAGTGCAGTGTGACGCGACATGCGTGTGCCTGTGTGCTTGTCTGCGCCGGTGCCGTTTTCATTGTGTGTTAAATCCCAGAACAGTACCACAACAGAACCTGAATAAGTTCAGAGCACCCCTAGGCTACCGCGGTTTGGTGCTAAACGTGTGTTGTTACTTTTGCTCTGGGTACCTCCAAATGGAGCACGCGTGCAGAGCAAACTAGTCGACCAAGCGGAAGTCGCCGACATAATTACGTCACAAAAAATTGCGGGCAGTGCTGGCCCATCTTGGACACCTGTTTCTGTACCTGCAGTTTTTGTTTTGTTTTGTTTGTTGTTGTTGTTTTTTAGCTGTAGCCGTTGATGCAACATAACCGGTCAAAGAAACTGCACTGACTGACCGTGACTGACTTAATACAATGCCGGCGACTCCACAACTCGTTGTGTTTGCTGCGTGAAAAACGAGAGGAAACTCATAGTGGGTTCACACTATCGCAGAAGTTAATTGCAGCTTTACAAAAGTTTCAGATCATTGCAACCTTTTGAAGAAGAAAAAAAAAGCCGGGATGACAAAAATGTGTGTTTAATCAAGCATAGAAATGTGCACCCACACATTTACAAGGGGGGGGGGGGGGGGGGGGGGTTATTGGGTCTTCGCACGGGATAATCAGTCGTCCTAGTTCAGGAGCTGTGTGAGAGTCGAGGTGGCCGTCCTGGACTGTCCGTCCTAACGAGCGGCCTTCTGGTTTCCATGGACTCGTAAATCTGTATTGAACCATGCTTCAGCATTGGTCTTAGCGTGTCCCTAATTAGGCTAATATGTCAACCGACATCCAAGGACATTAAGCATCACCTGAAGGAAGAAGAAGGAAGGATAATCACTGACACAGCAATTTTTTCTTCTTCAGGAGCTGCAGTGTTGTTGTTTTTGTACCGCTAAGGTGCATGTTACTGCTTCATGTGCACTTCTTTCTGTTTTTGTTTTTTTCACTCCACAGGCTCTTTTGGGGGGGGGGGGATCTGAACTGTTCAGATAACTCTGGTCCAAAATAACAAGAAAATCAAGGGGAAATCACTGAGAGTCAAGAGTTTTACAAATATTTATAGAAACTTGCTCCAGGAATATGTTCACTTCTTTGGTGGTGTAAATCTTTTGCCAACAGAACTGGCTGGGTACACAAACAAGAAATGTGTATACATGTGCAATAAATAGCAATCCAGTTTTAAATCTTTTTTCGTTATTATAAATTGCAAGGTGAAGTCACAATAAAAATGCATTGTTTGTGGAGAAAAGACATGTCTTTGTCTGGGATTGGATGGTATGCCAAGGTTACTGAATTAATGATTATTAGTGAGGATCCAAAACTTTAATTTCAAAACAAACAAGACTTATGATGCATACAGCCACTATTTTCCCAGTTGACCGCATAAGCCTGTATTAATATATATATTTGTAGCCAAATTTGTGTTTCCATTATTTGCAAGTCTTAATGACATCATATATATATAATTATTATATGTGTGTATATTGGTGTTTCCAGTTTGTTGACTAGAGAAGTAGTTGAAAGGATGGGCATGGGTGTTGCTACTATGCCAGTTATAGAAATGAACAGATACACTAAATCAGCATGTAGATGTACTTGCATAGACCAGTATATGAGTGCATATTTTTTTTTGGGGGGGGGGGGGGGGAATAATTGTGATAATGGACATGCTGTTTAATAAAAATGTGAATGGATATGTTACTGTTAGCTGTGCATAACATTATAGACTACTAATTACTATACAAATGAATAGGTAGGAAGACAGGCAAGGTACTCCACACACCTATGGACATTTTGAGATTTATTTTGATTAATATATAAATGCTAATTGTGATCATTCTTTACCCATGCATACTGACTTAGAAATTCAGGTTCCCACTTGAAAACCTGGCACAGTCAAATGTTCTCCATTTAAGGCCTGGAGTAGGTCAGAATGTAGCCATGCATGCTCACCCATTGCCATAAATGATAAATTACAGTCACTCTGTCCTCTCTCTTTGTGTCCTAATTATTGTCTTTGTGCTGTGGCTGTTGGTGTTGCTGATGGTAGTGTTGCTGATGCTGTTAATATTTTACATCTTTCTCTCTCCTCATTTTTTCATTCTGCCGATTTTGTATTTCTTCCTGGGTTGACATTAAAACCCAAGAACTAACTACATTTGTATTTATTTTGACTGTTCCTGTCCGCCATTCTCCCCCCCCCCCCCCCCCTTCCTTTTCCATTGTGCATTGCAGAGTGGTATTGTGCATAAATTTGCACCACAGGAGTTAGTAATTGGATTAAAATGCCTGCCAACCCAGAGGTTCACCTGGGGATTATGCACCAGAGGAAGGGGAGGGGGTGGAATAGGGGTTTTGTGGTGAAGGCCTAAGCGTAAGTTTGAAATGAAATTTGTATAATTTTAAAGGGATAGTACCATTTTTATTGAAGTTTTCATGCTGTCTTGAAAAGGGCTAAAAACTCTTCTTTTATTATGATTGTTTTTTATTATTACATTATTATTTTTCTATTTTTTAACATAGAATAAAATTATGTTTTGTCATGTTCAACACTTTCTAGGTCAGAAGGCTGTATCTTGGGGGTGATAAATTCAATCACTTATTTTTAGTTTTTTTGTTTAGTTGTTTGGTTACTGTTTAACAGTTACCCAGTTCATGTTTGTATTTATTTCAGCACTGTCTGCTGGAAGACATGATGCAACCTTGTGGAGCCTGTATTGGACGTCCGCCTCTGCCTTGAAGAGCAACATTACTCAGTTATGTACATTTTTGTTAACTATTACATTTTTTTCTTTTTGTTTTGAAAAGAAGAAATTCCCTGCATTTAAAGGACAAGTCTAAGGTTGGGGGTGATTTTTGACACGATTTCCGTCAAAGTTCGCTGAGAACAATGATGTAGGTGAAATTGTGATTGGAGGGTTATAAATGCATGAAAACAGATATTTTCTGTAGTACCGAAAGCATCGCTATGACGCTGAAAATCATGTGCACATATGCGCACTACGTCACTCTGAGGAGTCGCTGCAAAATGGCTAGTAATCACAGGGTAACCGACTTGGAAAAAAATCCAGTTTGAATCTCCAAGGATGAAGCTCTGATGCAATTATCAGTAGTTGGGCCTTTGTTTATTTCCTCCTTGTTATTTAAGCTTTCTCGAGCCTTGTTAGGTATGTGGCGTTTCAGTCTTTTTCGTTCCGTTTACTCTATTTTTCACAACAGGCTGGACCTCATCAGGGAGCCTGCCTTTTATTGGTGTTTTATTTATTTTCCCAATTTATCCTTGTTTGTTTCATCATATGTAAGAATGAAAAAGTTTTGTTCGTTCTAGTTCATAGACTAGCGATTTGTGGCCTGCCTGGGTTAGCGTTTGGGGTTGGGCTAGTTACCGGTTCTTGCCATTCACTGTTTTTTCTCTTGGCTTGCCCTTTTGTTTCTCGAGTTATGTCATTTATTTACAATGTACGACTGAGGGGGGTAGTCTGCGATGTTTAACGAGACCGCTCATTCTTTGTGTGGAGTAGTTCGTGAGCGTCTGTTGCCCTGCCGTGTTGTTGTCACTGCTAAGTGGGTTGTATCATGTACACGGATTACGTGTATCCAGCCTTTGTCCCGTTGCTCGCTGACATTACTTGCCTCCTCTTTCTTTTCAGAAAGTGTTGTTGTTTCTCTCTCTTTTCCCCTTCTTTTTCACCATGCGTTCTTTCTTTTTATCTTAGGTTTATTGGCCATTTCGTACCGCTTGTTAGATTGCCTATTAGGGCAGCCATTTTGCATTTCTCTTGTCGTCTGCATTTGTTTACATCCCGATGCTTTGTCATCGGTAGTCCTGATTAGCGTTTTGCTTTATCAGTCTGCAGCCTTTGTTTTTCTAGATGGAAGGCGGGTTAGTGAGGGGTTAGTTTAGATTTAGTTATGGTTAGTTTGGCTTTCCATCTGTTGTTTGTGGCATAGTTATTTTTGCTCTTGCTCTTATGACTGTAGTTGTCCACTCCTTTGTTGCAGACAGTAGTCTATTAGACTGTTGTGATTTGGTGGTGTTTTTTGTGTGGTTTTTTTCACCTTATGCTTGGAGGTAGGCAACTGTTTGGGGTTTTGAGGTGGTTTCAGATGTTTTGTTTCTTTCATTTGGTGTCAGCTGTTTGCTTGCCTGATTAGGGCAGCCATTTTCATTTGCCACCAGCATTCGTGGTTTGGTCTTTATTTCCTTTGCCACAGGCATTTGTGGTCTGTTCTTTCTTTCTTTGCCATAGGCATTTGTGTACAGTCTCTTTCTTTCATGGCCTTTTCTGCTGTAGGCATTCGAGTTAGACTTTTGTCTTTGCCTGTTAGCGCTTGTTTCGGGGTATCAGTGTATCTCTCAATTTGTGGTATCATGCTGTGCGCTTGCTGCTCGTCAGCTTCATCCTTGGAGATTCAAAGTGGAATTTTTTCCAAGTTGGTTATGCTGTGGACATCCCTACAAATTCTGCTCTGAAGCAAACCCCATTTGGTATTCCTCCTGATAAAGTTTACGAAATCGCACTCAGCGAAGTGCTCGCTACACAAATGGGCATGACTGAGGCGCAGTATCAAAATCGGCTCATTTGAATTGTACAAATTTGACCCATTTTCGCCTCACAGAGGGTCTATTCCACGGGAACTCATGCATAGTTATGCTTTGGGTTGCTTGTGAGTTGTTACAGTTTACTGCAACACAGTAAGCCAGCATATTTAGAGCTTTTTGTCGACCACACGCATACACATTCAATGAACAATCTAAGATGGCAACCCACTGACTCCCCAGACTGACGTCACTTCGTGAAAATCACGTGACTGATGGAGAACCCGAGACAGCAGTCTCGGCCAGTCTATAGAAAATAAAATCGATTAAAAACCAACATACACATTTTTGTTCTCATTTTTTATTTCATTAAATCTCAAACCTGTGACTCATTTGTCAATCATTTCGATGGTCATTTTGTATACTTAAAAACCTTGGACTTTTCCTTTAAAGAAGCCAGCACAGACCTTATGAGAGAAACTCCAAAGAAAAGAAGCCAGCATGCGGTTTGTAAGAGAAACTCCACATGTAAACCAGCACTGGGCATGTAAGAGAAACTCCTCATATAAACCAGCACTGGGCATGTAAAAGAAACTCCCCATATAAACCAGCACTGGGCATGTAAAAGAAACTCCCCATATAATTATAAACCAGCACACTGGGGCGTGCAAGAGGTGCTCCTCGCATGAACCAGCACAGGGCGTGTAAGACTAAGAGAAACTCCCCATGTAAAGCAGCATGGGACTGTAAGAGAAACTAATTAACTAAGAATTAACTATCATGGACTGTGTAAGAGAAAGTCATCATTAAAAGGAAACTAGCACAGGGCTCACAAGTTATTTTTTGAATTCCAGTCTTTGAAGTCGTCCCTCAAAACTCTGCTGTTCTCTTGTAGCTCCTGCCACAAACATTTCATGTCTTTCCTTCCTGTTCTTCCATTATATCTCCATCGGTGATGTGACTGTGCATGAGGATGTGTGTGTGTGTGTGTGTGTGTGTGTGTGTGTGTGTGCATGTGTACATGTGTGTCTGTGTTTAGCAGATCTATTTAGGGACACTTTTATTGTAACTTTGTTACTGGTGTGCTGGCATAATTATTGTAATGTAGTCAGGGTTCGCATTAACTGGTAATTTCTGGTATTATACCGGTTAAGATCAGCATATAAAAGTGATTTAAAAAAAACATATGTAAAATATATTATACCGGCAAAAAATCAGCAATTGTTCAGACTGTCAGTGTCAGATGTGATTTTGTTTGACCGGTTCTCAACAACAAAAGCAAAAGTTTTAAAGCACAGCACATTAAAAGAGTGTGTGTTATGTTTGTGCATGCTAGACAGGGAAGTTGGAACTTAAGGTGTTTTCTAGTACTGCTGTAGTACTGTATATATATATATATATATATATATATATATATATATATATATATATATATATATATATTGTGATATGGACAGCGGTGTGTCTGACTGGATACAGTGACTGTTACATATTGTAAACAATATTCTTTCTGCTCTGGACAATGACAACATTTCTGTTCTTCTTTTGTTGGATCTTTCTGCCGCTTTTGACACTATTGACCACCAAATTCTCCTCTCCCGCCTGAACTCTGTTTTGGCATTCAGTCTACTGCACTGCAATGGTTTCACTCATACCTCTCAGACAGATATCAGTCCACTTCAGTCAATAACTCGTCTTTGTCACCATCACAGTTCATGTACGGTGTGCCTCAGGGCTCAGTACTGGGGCCCATTCTCTTCGTCCTGTACACTACACCTCTCTCCGATATCATAGTTAACCATTCTGTAAACCATCAGCTTTTGCAGATGACACACAGCTCCAGAAATCCGCTTCTCTCAGTGAAGTGACCAACCTCACCAAAGAACTCAATGGATGCACAGACGACATAAAAACATGGATGATGGAAAATCAGCTCAAACTGAGCTTTTTAGAGCTTCTTGCTAGATCCAAACACAAAAAGGTTCAAACAAACGCTTATTTATTTTAACATGGACATAAAGTATGCAAATGTTTTGGGAAATCCCTTTTTTCAAGCCACAAAATGACACTTGAACAACAGATAAACGGTCAAAAATGATGAAAAATGAAAGAAAAAGACTTATCTTGCTAGGTCTTCTTCTGTGAAAACTTCATCTTAGTGGTTTTGCTCTTTTTTAGCATTTTGTAGGGCGCTGTTCTTCTCAGAGTGGTTTTTGTAGGGCTCTTTTCCAGTTTGACTGGTTCATTTTAGGGCTTTTTTGGGGGGCCTAATTCTTCTATCGAGCTATTGTTGTTAGTGTTTTTGTTTCATTCAGAATTTCATAGGGTTCCTTTAATTCTGAATGCTTCATTTGAGGCATTGGGGGTAGTCCACATGTCATAGCCTGTGGCAGGGTGATTTCACACACAGTGGTAAACAGGTAGTAAACAGGCTCAAGATCCACCAGGGTCTCTCGATCCACACTATTGTTTCACTGGTGGAGTGAAGTTCTTCAAGGAGAAGGGTCTGCGGTGATTCACCATATGAAAAACTACCTGCTTTACAAAGATTCCACTTGTCTAGTGTTCTCCGAGTGTGCTTTTTAGAGCTGTTTTAGATAGGCCTTCTTCTATCAGAAATCTTCTTGACTTAGTGGTTTTGTTGTTTTCATAGCT
This sequence comes from Alviniconcha marisindica, assembly GCA_018857735.1. Classification (NCBI taxonomy): domain Eukaryota; kingdom Metazoa; phylum Mollusca; class Gastropoda; family Provannidae; genus Alviniconcha; species Alviniconcha marisindica. The sequence goes on along the minus strand of JABMCL010002307.1, from coordinate 1,809 downwards.
AGTTTGGTGTCTGTTCTCTCAGAGTGATTTTCGTGGGGCTGCTTTCCAGTTTGACTGGTTCATTTTAGGGCTTTTGCTTTAGGCCTTCCTCAGCCCAGCCTATTGTTGTACTTAGTGGTTTTGCCCCTGTTTAGATTTCCATAGGGCTTCTTTCATCTGAATGCTTCCTTGGTGCATATTTTGATACACTATCTTCTACCCACATCTCCAGCTCTTCTTCCTTGTGGTTTTGGTCTTTTTAGTGTTCCTTAGGGCTCCTCTCTTCTTGTGCTGCTTGGGGTGTATACCGCATATCGCATATGTGTCACAGACTGTGGCAGGGTGATTGCACTTGTAAACAGGTGGTAAACAGGCTCAAGATCCCACAGGGTCTCTCCACACTACTGTTTCACTGTGGAGTGAAGATCTCTCAAGGGGAGAAGTTGTGGTGATTCACTGTAAGAAAAACTACCTGGTTTACAAAGATGCCACTTGTCACAATCTCTGGCCATGTGATTTCACTGATGGTGCTGCTTTTCTTCTATCAGAACTCTTTTTCTTAGTGGTTTTGTTGTCTTTTTAGCATTTTGTAGGGGTCTGTTCTTCTCAGAGTGGTTTTTGTAGGGCTCCTTTCCAGTTTGACTGGTTCATTTTAGGGCTTTTTCTTTGGCCTTATTCAGCCCAGCTATTGTTGTTACTTAGTGGTTTTGCCCTGTTTAGCATTTCATAGGGCTCCTTTCATTCATACACTTCTTCTACCCACATCTTTGCTCTTCTTCTTGTGGTTTTGGTCTTTTTTGTTTTTTTTTAAAAGGGTTTTCCTTTTAGTGTGCTTTTTGGGGGGTTATTCCCACATGTGTCACAGACTGGTCGGGGGTGATTGCACGTTTAAACGGTTTTTAAACAGGCTCAAGATCCCCCGGGGGGTCCCTCCACACAAATAGGTTTCACCGGGGTTGGGGGGTGAAGTTCCTTCAAGGGGAGGGTTCCGCGGGTGTTTCCCACCGTACGAAAAACTACCTCCCTTTAAAACAAAGATGCCCTTGTCTGTTTTTTCCCCAAGTTCCCTGCTTTTTAGAGCTTTAGCAAAAGGCCTTCTTCTATCAGAAATTTTCTTAAGGGGTTTTTGTTGTTCTTTTTAAAGCTTTTTATGGGGGCCTGTTCTTCTGAGAGGGGGGTTTTTTGTAGGGCCCCTTTTCCCAAAATTTTTTGACGGGTTCATTTTTGGGGGGGTTTTTTCTTTGGCCTTTATTTATCTAGTTTATTGGGGGAGTTTTTTGTTTTTTTCAGAATTTCCCATTGGGGCCCCTTTAATTTGAATGTTTCCGGGGGTCGGGGGGGGGGGGGGGGGGGGGGTTCCATAACCCCTTTCCAAAAAAATTTTCCTTTTGGTTTGTGTTTTTTTTTTCCCGGGGTTAGCATTTTCTTAAGTGTTTCTCTCTTTTTTAAATGTGTTTTTTGGGGGTTTCCAAATGTCACACCCTTTTGTGGCGGGGTAAATTTACACCCCAATCGTAAACAGATGGTAAACAGGCTCAAGATCCCCCAAGGTCTCCCCCACACTGTTGTTTCACCGGTGGAGTAAAGTTCCTTAAAGGGGGAGGGGCCCCGGGAAAAACAAGGGCAAAAAAAAACTACCTGTTTTAAACAAAGGGGATTTTGTCTTGGTTCTCCGAGTGTCCCTTTTTAGAGCTTTTAGTTTGGGGCCTTTTTAAACCCCGAACTTTCTTCTTAGTGGATTTTGTTTTTTTTTAGCATTTTGTAGGGGGCCTTTCCCTTCTAGAGGGGTTTTTTAAATTGGGGGCTCCTTTCAGTTTAAACTGGTTCATT
>JABMCL010002107.1:245000-276928 GCA_018857735.1 Alviniconcha marisindica | reverse complement strand
CACACACACACACACACACACAAATCTTATGCAGTCTACAGGAGAAAATGCAGCAAGGAAAACACTGATATTGACAGTGGAAGGGGGGAAAGGGAAAAAGTTGAAACTTTAAGTCGAAGTGTCGCAACAACAACAATAACAACAAAAGCAAGCAATCAATTGTTCAGGTGTTATATTTAGACGTGCAGGACCTTAAAGGATCTCTCCTTCGGAGGCTAAACTTCTCATGTGCTTACAGCAAGTTAAAGGACAAATCCAAGTGTAATGGAGCGGTGGAGTGGTAGAAGGACAGGACACAGGCAGCGGAGTCAGTCAAAATGGAGACCACAGCAGGCGGACGGCAGCAATCAGGTTTTATTCTACAGCAGCAATTTTCAGCACAACCAAAATCCTCACGCGCACGCATTTATAAGAGAACGGCGCGGGCCGCAAGGAACACACGCTATCGCTACAATGAAATCGGCCCTCTGGACCACAAAATGGCTGACAATTGTGTTTCCTTGGCCCGCACAAATACAGTTTCCTCTACAATAACTAAACTAATTAAATCATGAAATACATCAAATAAAAGCTACAGTTACAATCTTCTAAACCGTATAAACAAAATGTACACACATGTATAAAAATACGCGCTCCCACGGTTAAAACGATACATTAACAATTACAATACAACGCTCTATAAGAGAAGCAAGACACACTCAAAGACTGATTAGCACTAAAACAATCGGTGTCGCAGCATCGCTGATAAAGTGATATCAAGTAGTCTATGAATACAACTTAGCTTCTACAGTACACAATACTTAATAAGTTAATTTCAACCCAAAATAAACACTAAACATGAAGTCAGCTAAACAAAATACTATACGACAAAGCCGGCATTGATCGACACAGAATTACATTAATCGAGTCAAAACAACAATTCACTACTATTCACTAGTAGGCCCACTAACGCAGAACGCGCCGTGCAGACGACGGCTATAAAAAGAATAGACTTAGCCAGGGCATCGGCTACTGATTAAGCTCGATCTTGCGTCTAAATAAACGTTGGTTAAACATTCTAAGATGCCAATTTATATTACACATGGCTTGGTGTATAAAAAGGACTAGGTAAACAAGGAGTAGGTAAACAAACAAGCGGTCAAAATATTAAGGGAGAAAAAAGATTTGAAAGTGGCGCGCACCGGCGGCTATCGCCGGTCGGCTGTGTGAAGGCCATGTGGCGTTACGCTACATGCCGCGCTTCAAAACAAAAGCGTCGTCTGCTCCGGTTCCCGGTACAGTAATGAAATTGCATGAATCTGATAACCGGGGCGGGATTATTGTAAAAACGTATACAAAGAGCACATGCTCACACAAGGTTTGGGGTGATTTTTGACACGATTTCCGTTAAAATTCGCTGAGAACAATGATGTAGGCAAAATTGTGATCTAAGGGTTATAAATGCACGAAAACAGGCATTTTCTGTCGTACCGATCGCCATGACGCTGAAAATCATGTGCACATGTGCGCGATACGTCACTCTGGGGAGTCGCTGCAAAATGGCTAGTAGCCACAGGGTAACCGACTTTGAAAAATTTCAAGTTCGAATCTCCAAGGATGAAGCTCCGACGCCATTGTCAATTTCATCTTTCTCGAGCCTTGTTAGGTGCGTGGCGTTTCAGTCTTTTTCGTTCTGTTTACTCTAGCTTTCACAACAGGTTAGACCTCGTCAGGGAGCCTGTCTTTTATTGGGTGTTTTATTTTATTTTCCCAGTTTATCCTTGTTTGTTTCATCATATGTGAAAATGAAAAAGGTTTGTTCGTTCTAGTTCAATAGACGAGCGATTTCGTGGCCTCCCTGGGTTAGGGTTTGGGGTTGGGCTAGTTACCGGTTCTTGCCATTCACTGTTTTTTCTCTTGGCTTGCCCTTTTGTTTCTCGAGTTATATCGTTCATTTACGATGTACGAGTGAGGGGGGTAGTCTCGATGTTTAACGAGACCTCTCATTCTTTCTTTGTGTGGGGTAGTTCGTGGGCGTCTTTTGCCCTGCCGTGTTGTTGTCACTGCCAAGTGGATAGTAACGTGTACACGGATTACGTGTATCCAGCCTTTGTCCCGTTGCTCGCTGACATTACTTGCCTCCTCTTTCTTTTCAGAAAATGTTGTTGTTTTCTCTCTCTTTTCCCGTTCTTTTTCACCATGCGTACTTTCTTTTTTATCTTTGGTTTATTGGCCATTTCGTACTCGCTTGTTAGCTTGCCTGATTAGGGCAGCCATTTTTTATTTTTTTATTTTTTATTTCTCTTGTCGTCTGCATTTGTTGACATCCCGATGCTTTGTCATCGGTAGTCCTGATTAGCGTTTTGCTTTATCAGTCTGCAGCCATTGTTTTTCTAGATGGAAGCCGGGTTAGTGAGGGGTTAGTTTAGAGTTAGTTATGGTTAGTTTGGCTTTCCATTTGTTTGTCGTTGCCCCAGTTATTTTTGCTCTGTGCTCTTATGACTGTAGTCGTCCACTCCTTTGTTGCAGACAGTAGTCTATTAGACTGTTGTGATTTGGTGGTGTGTTTTTTTCTTTTCTTTTTTCTCCACCTTATGATTGCAGGTAGGCAACCGTTTGGGGTTTTGGGTAGTTTCAGCTGTTTTTGTTTCTTTCATTTGGTGTCAGCTGTTTGCTTGCCTGATTAGGGCAGCCATTTTTCGTTTGCCACCAGCATTTGTGGTTTGGTCTTTCGAGTCTTTCTTTGCCACAGGCATTTGTGGTCTGTTCTTTCTTTCTTTGCCACAGGCATTTGTGTAGTCTGTTTCTTTCACAGCCTTTTCTGCCGTAGGCATTCGTGTTAGACTTTTTGTCTTTGCCTTGTTAGCGCTTGTTTCAGGGTATCAGTGTATCTCTCAATTTTTTGTATCATGCTGTGCGCTTGCTGCTCGTCAGCTTCATCCTTGGAGATTCGAACTGGATTTTTTTCCAAGTCGGTTACCCTGTGGACAGCTCTACAAATTCCGCTTTGAAGCAAACCCATTTGGTATTCCGCTATAAAGTTTACGAAATCGCACTCAGCGAAGTGCTCGCTACACAAAATTTGTACAATTTAATGGGCGTGACTGAGGCGCAGCATCAAAGTCAGCTCGTTTGAATTGTACAAATTTGACCCATTTTCGCCTCACAGCGGGTCGATTCCGCGGGAATTCGTGCATAGTTATGCTTTGGGTTGCTTGGGAGGAGTTACAGTTTGCTGCAACATAGTAGGCTGGCATGGTTAAAGCTTTTGTCGACCACACGCATACACATTCAATGAACAATCTAAGATGGTAACCGCACTGACTCTCCAGACTAACGTCACTTCCGAGAAAGTCACGTGACTGATGGAGAACCCGAGACAGCAGTCTCGGCCAGCCTGCAGAAAATAAAATGATTAAAAACCAACATAAACATTTTTTTCCATTTTTTATTTCATTAAATTTCAAACTAGTGACTCATTTGCCAATCATTTCGATGGTCATTTTGCATACTTAAAAACCTTGGACTCTTGCTTTAACCCAATCGCAGCGTGGTCAACATGGCCGTGCTGACCCCTCACATCGCACCATTTTGGGGCATTTTGAAAAGAAATCTAAAAACAAAAACAAAAACAAACAAACCCACAAACAGTACATACTTGAAACAAACAGTTTTAAAAAGATTAAAGTGTGAACTTTAAGAACAACATCTTACCTTTAGGAAGGAGGTGGACAGATTTTTGTTGACTAATGACCAAAGAGGTATGACCAAAAGGGAGGGTAAAAATCCAGTTTGGGCGCCCTATAGTCACTCAACAAAATACACTGTTCAGGATACAGTCTTGACACAAATCCACGGAGTTTAGTAAATTTTTCGGCAGAAATGTTTTCAATGAAGATAAATCAGAAACTGTACACTCAGTCAAGTAATTTTACACTCTCTGCGGGCTAATGAAGTTCAAACTGCGCTTTCGCCTGGATGCCGCCATTTTGTTTTGAAGAAAGTGCGCCAGTGCACATGCGATGGAAAAAAAGCCACAAAACCGGCCCAAATCGTTGCATCATTAAAACATGGTGCTTAACATCTATAGAAACCATAAGGCTTATTAGGGACGGGGAGAAAGGGGGAAGAGGGTATGGAGGTAGGGGAAGAGGGATATTATAATTTATACCTATCGCTACTCTGAATGATTCCTGAAGCTGTTGTGTTGCTTAATGTCCTCGGATGTCGGTTGACATATTAGGGACAAGCTGAGACCAATGCCGAAGCATGGTTCAATATAGCTTTACATCCACAAAAACCAGAAGGCTCGTTAGGACGGACAGTCCAGGACGGCCACATCGACTCTCACACAGCTCCTGAACTATGGATTCCTGAATGATACGCTGGAGATTATATACCTATCGCACCCACCAGAATGATTCCTGCATTAAGATGGGCAGCGATGAGAGCCATTTAAATGTTTGAGTAGGAAGTGATGGACAGTCACAAGACAGTGTCCCTTTGCATCATTAATTCAAGGAAGGGAACATAACTTCTATTTACTGCCTGATTTGTGTCCCTTGCTTTTCTCATGTTGTCATGTAAAATCGCAAACATCCATCGGAAGCCCACTTCCGACACAGCTCCAACAGTCAGCGAGAGTGTCGGAAGCCCGCGTCCGACACAGTTTGAAAAGTTATACGAACATGATCCGCTTTAAATGTTTTGTGACTGAGCGTGCCGTTTATTTTATAACGATTTTAGAAGAGGACTTTCCCAGACACCGTAGCAAGTACTGTTGTTCACGAGCTCTTTCCCGCGTTTTAGTATGACATCATTGCTAGATACCGGAACTTCTCAGTTTTGTGTACATGTCACGATAATTTTTTGTCAATGTTTATCTTAAATCTGACATGATGAAAAAATTTTTTCCCCCCCCCCAAACCCACCCGCTCTAGAAATAGTTACTTCTTGTAAGAAGGACAAAATTGAGAAGGAAAAAATGGCTCTAGAAATAGTTACTGCTTGTAAGAATGACAAAACTGAGAAGGAAAAATATGGCCCTAGAAATAGTTACTGCTTGTAAGAATGACAAAACTGAGAAGGAAAAATATGGCCCTAGAAATAGTTACTGCTTGTAAGAATGACAAAACTGAGAAGAAAAAAGTGGCTCTAGAAATAGTTACTGCTTGTAAGAATGACAAAACTGAGAAGGAAAAATATGGCCCTAGAAATAGTTACTGCTTGTAAGAATGACAAAACTGAGAAGGAAAAAATGGCTCTAGAAATAGTTACTGCTTGTAAGAATGACAAAACTGAGAAGAAAAAAATGTCTCTAGAAATAGTTACTGCTTGTAAGAATGACAAACTTAAGAGAATGACTAGGAATATGTACACAACAAGAGAACACGGGAAGCGACACGTGTCTGGTTTTGTGTCCCGCCTTTTTTGTATAATTAACAAAAATCTGAAACAAGAATGACTGCTAGCGTTCAAAAACAAGATCCAAACATATAAAAGGTTCAAAATAACGCTATTTATTAGGAAATACACAACCCCCAAAATAAATAGCGTTATCCTGAACCTTTTATGTCTTTGAATTTTGTATTAGTAGATGATAAATTAATGCATTCTTTCATGTGCTATAATATGAAGCAAATAGGACATTGAACAAAAGAAACGAAGAACTGAGAATGAAAGCGTTGTTTACATTTTCATAGTTCTTTCCCGTTTTTGTTTTTTTGTTTTGTTTAGTTTTTTCAACCAGATTATGCAGTCATAGCAGAGAGGGATTTGGAGTTACTACCATTTATCTTCCGAGGACAAAATATAAAGAACGCATGTTTGCGTAATGTATGTGTTTCTGGCCAGCCACATGCCGTAGGTTTTTCTTTTCTTTTCTTTTTATCATTATTGTTAGAAGGTGGTCTCTGAAATATTGAATATTTTCTGTACTAGCATGGGATCAATATGCTGAGAAACATTCGTCACCCAACACACCCAACACACCCAACACCTTGCACCTCAGTCTCTGTCCGAGTATGATCAGTAAGCGGCAGCTACCCGTCTCATCCACTGTGGTGAGGTACACAATGCACGATTAGGAGATTTAGTCAAAGAAAGATCTAAAATTATTCACACAACCTTCAGTTAAGTCGCCCGACAAATTATTAGGCCTGAGCAGATTAAGTGCCTGAGACGAGGCCATTGTTAACTGTTTGCAGGCCGAGTCTACAAAAGCGTGTGAAATCAATGTAATGACGTGACGTAATACATCCTTAAATAGCTGCACCCCCTTGGAACATGCCCAATCTATTTTTAGACCACAGTTAGTCTTAAACTGACATATTTCAAAATGGCCAAACAGAAATTAATGCTACAGAAAAATCGTACCTAAAACAATTAACATTCATACCAAAAATAATTGTTTAGCCAAACTGCGTGGCCTAGTTCCTCTGAACAGAGTCATTCTGACGGAAGAAGAAGAAGAGAGAGAGGAGGTGGGGGGGGGGGAGGGAGGGAGGGAGTCCTATTCCCTTGATAAAGAGCCTATTGGGTGCATCAGCCCACCCCCACACCCCCACAAAGAGGTTATCAAAAATCGGATCGTGGTGGTGACCATTATTCCTCGGTCAGACACGTGTTTCGCTACTTGGGTTGCTCATCAGCGACCACCGCACATAATGGTTAGTAAGTTGACATGGTGCTTAACGTCCACAGAAACCATAAGGCTTATTAGGGATGGATACAAAATGGTGAGAGGATATCATCCGAGTACTAGCGAAAGAAAACTACCATCTAGGTGGTAGACTCCGTTTGCTCAAACACCCAAGAAGCTCAAAATGAAGGGAGACGTGTATTCAATAGAAGAGACTAAATTGTCTGTCCTTAATTAGCAGTACATTTTAATTGTTTTTTGTTTGTTTTTGTTTTTGTTGCTTTTTTGTTTTTTGTTTTTTTGAAATGCTGAATTTAGTAAGTTTGAGAGTTCTCTGCGAAGAAATGTAACACTTCAGTTAAGAATGGTCTGCCCTTGACCATGGATCCATAAAGGATGCATGAAACTTGAAAGTGTTAGACCTGGAAAATGGCCCCGGAGGTGTTCAGGCTTCAAGTCAGCTCAACATAGGCAAGAAGATATCAACGATAACTGGATCCAGTAAATGGATAAAAGTTTATTTGAAGACCTAAACATTATTTTCTACAATTGTCTGTGCACCGTCTAGCCACGTGCGTTGTGTCGGGAACTGTTCACTGGGCACTAACTGTCCAGATACGTAGGACTTTATGTCTGTATTTGTTCACTTGCTGACCCGGCCAAAGAAGGGAAGCCAGCACTCACTGTCCACTCTCAGCCCTAAGTGTCCGACCTGCACTGACTGTCCATTTTCAGCCCTAAGTGTCCGACCTGCACTGACTGTCCAGGGTGACGGCAATGATCCAGTGTTTGCGGTAAGATACATCGATCACACATGACCTCATTGGGGTGTTTCGTGTTTGTGCTATTGTTTGTTTCGTCTTTGTTCTGGTGGTGGTGGCGGTGGTAGTGCGTGTGTGTGTGGGTGTGGCTGGGTGGGTGGGTGTGAGTGTGCCCGTCTGTCTCTCTGCTGTCATCATTACAACATACACATTTAAAAGAACTGTATTACTGATAAAAGATGCATAAAATGAAAATTTGCCTTTTGGGTCAGTCGAATACCAGCAAAACAAAACACAAAAACAAAAAGGACAATTAGACATTCAGCATAACAAAGGTAGGAATATAGAAATAAAATAGAGTAAAACGTAGTAAAATATCGCTTCTGAGGTCGATTAAGTGTTCATATTCCTACCCGCCACTGCCTCTCTATTCACAGCCAAAACAACGCCCACACACCCACAGGCACAGTCACACCTACACCCACATAAAAAATATCACATCGCCCGCCTACACCCACCCACCCACCCACACACACACACACACACACACACACACACACACACACACAGCCTAAATACACACGTATACACGCACGTAGCCTATTCACACAGATATTCGCGCACACACGCGGGCACACTTGCTTCCATTTTTATCAGCCTCTTGGCGGATCTTTGTCCAATTTGTGTTAACGGACGCAATTCCAGGTTTCGGGTACACCCTTTCATCTGCACGTTTCTACGTCGCAAAAGCTCCGAACAAATTTCGCCGTCATACATTATGCGGCTAATGTAACGGGTACAGCATAATGCAACGGGACCTCTTGTTCCGCGAACACCCATTATGTCTAGCGTTCCGAGGAGCTGAAAGAAAGGCAAAGGAAACTGCGAGGCGTTTGGTTGTTAAACAAGACCGCAGAGGCGCAGGACTAGCACTGAACCTGCCGGCAGGGCTCCGCTTACGTGGCTGTGTTTTACCATAACCCAAGCTTCCTTTCGGCACTGAATGGCCGGCCTTATTTTATTACAGTGGCGGCGATTGCCTGCCTTATTTTATCACGGTGACGGCGATCAAGCAAGACTCTGCAAACTACGGCTTTGTTGGCCATAAAGTGGCTGCAATGTCAGGAATAATTGTCTGAAGGGCGGGTGCTACAATTAAAAAAAAAAGAGTTGCAAAACGTGAAGCTCAGATTATCCAATGTGTGTGTATGCGCGCGCGCGTGCGTGTGTATGTGTGTGTGTGTGTGTGTGTGTGTGTGTGTGTGTGTGTGTGTGTGTGTGTGTGTGTGTGTGTGTGTGTGTGTGTGTGTGTGTGTGTGTGTGTGTGTCTGTGTGTCTGTGTCTGTGACTTTTTATTTATATTATTTTTGATTTTTTTTTCTTCTTTCTTTTCTTTTCTTTTTTTTCTTTTTTCTTTTCTTCTTCTTCTTCTTCTTCTTCTTCTTCTTCTTCTTCTTCTTCTTTCTCCCTCTCTCTCTCTGCTTCTCAGTCTGCTTGTGTGTGTGTGTCTCTCTGTACAAATGCTTATGCAAATAATGATGCGTATATGTAGACATGCATAACTGCCTTAATATACTGTCTATTCGTGCTGATATGCCTTTCTAGTAAAGTCAGGCTTATATATGGGAGCCGGGATGAACTGTTACACAGGTCCTAATGGATCTAATGCTAGTATCCTTGAGTATTAAAGTTTTCGAGTTCGAATTCTCCTCCTCCTGTCTTTGACCCCCTCCGCGCGCGCGCACACACACACACACACACACACACACACACACACACACACACACACGCACGCACGCACGCACGCACACACACACACACACACACACACACACACATACACACGCACTAAAAAAAGAAAACATGACTGTTTGCCTGTGTTATTACAAATAGTGAAAGAAGTTATTACGAATCGTGTGTAAGTCTACGTGTATAAAACAAAATTACTTTTACGATCATACTGTGCGGTGTATAACTACAAGACGTCAAACAAAAGTGTGACAAATTCATACAGTTCACGATTAACACCATGGTCACGTGTTATCCAGTGTTATTTGATTTTGACCTACATTCTTTGATATGACCGACTGGACATGACAATTATATTATCTCTACGAGATTCTCAGTAAAAAAAGCTATTATTATAATTATGACTGTTATTATTATTATTAATAGACTATAAAGAGTAATAATGAAAACTGGAAGGTTTCTACTGCGTCGTGTCGTTGACTGAACAGCCTCGAGGAACTTTACAGTCAAATTGCCCTCAGTCTAAAATCACATGACACACACTGGTTTTCATCACTTGATACGGATTGTAGTAATACACGTAAAATGATCAAATTCAGCATGTATCAAACGGAAACTTATTTATCCGATACCGCACGTGGCTCCACGCGAAACCGAGGTAAATTGACAAGGTATAACACAGGCAGAGACAACGTAGAATACAGGCAGAGACAAGGTACGACACAGGAAGAGACAAGGTACGACACAGGCAGAGACAAGGTATAACACAGGCAGAGGCAAGGTACGACACAGGCAGAGACAAGGTACAATACAGGCAGAGACAAGGTACGACACAGGAAGAGACAAGGTACGACACAGGCAGAGACAAGGTATAACACAGGCAGAGGCAAGGTACGACACAGGCAGAGCAGGTCAATACAGGCAGAAACGAAGGTACACACAGGCAGAGACAAGGTACGACACAGCAGGCAAGGAAACACAGGCAAGACAAGGTCACACAGGCGAGACAAGGTACGACACAGGCAGAGACAAGGTATAACACAGCAGAGGCAAGGTACGACACAGGCAGAGACAATGTACAAACAGGCAGAGACAAGGTACGACACAGGCAGAGACAAGGTACGACACAGCAGAGACAAGGTACAACACAGGCAGAGACAAGGTACGACACAGGAGAGACAAGGTATAACACAGGCAGAGACAAGGTAAACACAGGCAGAGCAAGGTACGACACAGGCAGAGACAATGTACAATACAGGCAGAGACAAGGTACGACACAGGCAGAGACAAGGTACGACACAGGCAGAGACAAGGTACAATACAGGCAGAGACAAGGTACGACACAGGCAGAGACAAGGTACGACACAAGCAGAGACAAGGTACAACACAGGCAGAGACAAGGTACGACACAGGCAGAGACAAGGTACGACACAGGCAGAGACAAGGTACAACACAGGCAGAGACAAGGTAGGACACAGGCAGAGACAAAGTAGGACACAGGCAGAGACAAAGAGTGACACTCGCCGCCCTCTGACCTACAACTGGGAGCTCAGGCTCCGGTGTCAGTGCCATGCAGTTCCCACTGCTGTAACTGATAACATAGCGATCGGTGTGATAAAAACGGAAATCATTACCTTTCGCTTCGTTACTGCCAGTTACAACCCAACGGCTAACGGTCTTGATGACTGTGGTTGTGCACTCCCCCCTCCCCCCGTCCACCACTGCCCCCCCCCCCCCTCCCACCCCACACTCCAGTTCCTCTCCCTCCACCCCCCCCCATTCGCCCCCGTGCCAGCCCCTCAAAGAGAAAAATGACGCTGCACACCGCTGCCCGTCTTGCACAATCACACCCAGACAAAAGCAGGGTTTGTTGCCGCGCCTTTCTCTGCACGTGCAGTCCACGTGTGGAGGTGTGCGCCGCCAGGCGCTGTTCACTGCACGCGCTGCTCTCGCCGTGGCTCGGAACGGCCTTGTCGTCCGCAGGTAGATGCGGAGCCGCGGGGCCCAAGCCGCCCTAAAGTTCCCTCGTCAACGCCAGTTCTCTGGGGCCTGGAGCCGACCGGCGGGGGCTGTGGCCGTCTCCTGGCCGTCTTTCCGTCTCCGCCTCCGCCCTGTTTCACGCGACAGACTGTTACCGTTTTATTGGGGATTTCTCGCCCCGCTGCTTTTCCCGGCCTGCAGTTTGGGGCTTTCACTTCACCACACGGTACTGAGGCCCGCCACCGACTAGCTGTCTGCGGTGGAGACATTTCCCCCTGCTCCCCTCCGCCCCCTGCAACGTCTTTTTGTTGCTCCCGCCCACCACAGCCACTGGCCAGTGTCCCGGTCAGTTCTGTAACAGCTACTGGTGTCGGTTAGAACTGAGAAAGGTGTCATTCCTTCTTACAGATCTTGGACCGACCACTGACCTACACTCTCTTCTCAGTGTTTCCATCTCTATGAATACACATGATAAAGTCCAGCTCTCAAGGCCCCTTTCTCCACCCCCCCCTTCCCCCACCCCCTCACCCCTGTTTCTTCACCCCGGAAACTTGGTTTTGTGTCTCGTTTGATAAATAATGGTATCGATTCATAATCGCAGGAGCACTATTAATTTTGCAGTTCACAAATGCTCTCTCTCTCTCTCTCTCTCTCTCTCTCTCTCTCTCTCTCTCTCTCTCTCTCTCTCTCCAATTCAATTACGGACATTAGTCGACCAGACAAGAGCGCAGTGAAGACAAACACAGCCTGGAGGTCAGGGAACATGGTCACGTGACGGAGCAAGGTGAGACAGCACGTGCAGCAGAGCCGTACACAACCTGTCGTCCGCTGCTCGCCCTGCCAGTCCCGCTCCCGTCCGACATGTGGCGAGCGAGACTCGCCCCTCCCCGCCCCTCCCCGCCCCTCTTTCGCCCCTAGTCCCCGCTCCGCCTGCCGGCTACCTGCCTACAATTGCCCTCTGCGGTTTACCAAAGGGGATTGTTCCCCACCGTAAGAGCACAATTAGTTTTAATTAATAACCCTCTCCGTTCGAAATCTAGCCCCGAGAAAGGGAGTGATTTCAGTGGTTCGCTGTGTTACCAGATAGGGTTGATGGATTGGGCTGCGGATGCAGAGCGAAAGCGCGGTTCTAAAACACGGCTTAGATTCTATGATACCACATGATGTCACATGTTAAGGGGAGAGAACGGAGTCGGTAGGATACCAGATGCGTGTAATGTCGCCCCTTGTTTTAGGGAAAGAGAATGCAGCATAGTGTTTCATACCCGATAGTCTCTCCGGAGAGAGACCGAGCTGAGGCAAGTATATGTCTGCCTTCTCTGTCGCCTCGCTCATAACCCGTGCCGGCAGCGAGTTATCGCATCAATCCCACAGTCCCTCCGTGATCACGTGACGTGCCGCTTACGTCTATCTGGTTCATCTGCCTTGCCTTTCCTGGGACGGAATGGGAACCATTTACCTATCGTCCCTGTTCCATCCTCGCGATTAAACTGCCGCCGTGCCCAGCGCAGTTTCCCGTCTTCTTGTGTCGGGCGTTACAGTTTCAGCATAGGTGTTTGACGGAGTGGCCTTGCTTTGGGTGGCTGCACGCACACACACACACACACACACACACACACGCTTGAGTGGAGGGATTGGAGAACACATTAGCTGAGTCTCCACCGAGTTTGTTTAGTTGGACACCGGCTGAGCGGATGCCAAGCGCACATCCCATAATAGAAAATCTGTCAATAATTAAATCGTCGGATCTATCAACTAAACAGCAAATCGATTAATCACGACAATATATCAGTCAGTCAATCAGTTGTTGAATCTGTCAATTAACCAATAAATCAGTGGAACGTGAGATTAATCAACCACTCGATCAGTGGACCAAATGAGCAGGCACTGATCGTGCTGTAAGCCACTGACTGACAATTCAATGGTGGAGTGTATGCCGCAACCGGTGCACTCCATTTACCATTGCAGTTGACAAGGCTACGATGTGACAATGTGGCCTTCGTGATCGCATGAACGATCGCAAGCAAGAGACCTCTTGTGCTGACATTCCCTTATTAACCCCCCCCCCCCCCCCCCCCCCCCCCCCCCCCTCTCTTTTAATAACATATTCAAATCGACTTTGTCCTTGTCATTCTTTTTCAACGAGCTCAAGTATGTTAAGGCAAGACATTTTCCTATAAAAATAAGACTAGGCGTTTCGCCATTGAAGACGCACAAACTACGGTTTCCAACTAATACCTCGCAAGCTGATTCAGCACGTCCGTTTTGCTGAAACGATACTGAAATAGAAATGCATTTTACTCTAGAATGTTTTAAGATAGAAGCACATCTAAGCGCTGTATATTCCATTTATTTTTATTTTTATTAACTGTCCATTAAGCTTCAGACTGACTCTTCTCCTGGCTACACTGAAGTAACAAATGTCTCCCTTCACCAGGTAACATATGTATTCAAAGCTTTTGAGATTAGAAACTAGTACAAGTAGTTTTACCCTGTCAACGCTTGTAATAATTTGAGGTTATTACATGTAACCATACATTACAGGCGACTTTACGTCTACAAACGGTGCATTATGTATGCAGATGATCGTGCAGCATCTATTGATATGAGCCTATGGACTAATTAATAAATTTCAGACATCTCTCTCTCCCTCACCCCCTCTCCCTCCCTCTCTCCATCTTTCTCTGGCCCCTCCCCCTCCCGTTCTCTGTGTGTGCTTTTTCTGACAGAGAGGAAGAGGCCAGCAATGGTGGCGGTCCATCCTCCGCTGCTGTTGAACGCTGCGCGGCTTCCATGTTGGTGTCAAGTGACGCGCTTTAACACAAACCACGCACAGCCGTGCTTACATGCAGGCCGGTGTGGAGCAGTCAGCTGTGAACCACGAAGAACACATTTAGATACCACTGTTCTAACTGACCGAAATCAGCCCCATGATCTTTAGCTCCATTAAGATACAATTGTTCTAACTGACCCAAATCAGCCCAATGATCTTTAGCTCCATTAAGATACAATTGTTCTAAGTAACCAAAATCAGCCCAATGATCTTTAGTTCCATTTAGGTACCATTGTTCTAACTGACCAAAATCAGCCCCATGATCTTTAGTTCCATTAAGATACAATTGTTCTAACTGACCAAAATCAGCCCCATGATCTTTAGTTCCATTAAGATACAATTGTTCTAACTGACCAAAATCAGCCCAATGATCTTTAGTTCCATTAAGATACAATTGTTCTAACTGACCAAAATCAGCCCAATGATCTTTAGTTCCATTAAGATACAATTGTTCTAACTGACCAAAATCAGCCCCATGATCTTTAGTTCCATTAAGATACAATTGTTCTAACAGACCAAAATCAGCCCCATGATCTTTAGTTCCATTAAGATACAATTGTTCTAACTGACCAAAATCAGCCCCATGATCTTTAGTTCCATTAAGATACAATTGTTCTAACTGACCAAATTCAGCTGTGAAACACGAAGAACACATTTAGATACCATTGTTCTAACTGATCAAAATCAGCCCAGACACAACGAATAAGAACTCTTCAGTTCCACCTTACGTCACAACATCCCCCAACACGGACCGTTCAACGTGATATTATCTGTCTGTTTAACGGTTGATCAAAGAATTTAGGAGTCTGCCCCGTACGCTGAGTAGAATAGAGTGGTTTTCGGTTGGGTTTTGCACTGGGACTGCGCTGGACCATAGCGTGATATTAATGAAAATAATGGGTAGCACTGACAGAGCGCAAGTGTTTTTGCAGAAGAAAAGTTCAGTGCGCTAGCGTACAGCGTAGAGAGTAGGGGAGCTTATTCCGGGTGACAGGGCCCGGATGTGAAAAGGCGCGCTGTACTTGGAACAGTTTGTGTTCTGAAATCCAAAAGGTGCGGGATGGGATGTACAGGTGAAGCAGATCAGACAAGTAAGGCGGGGACATTTTGGAGACTACAGCATAACCCATGGAAGAAACGCTATAATTATTAAATCTTTCAGTTATCAGAAGCCATTGTAGTTTCTTCAAGAGGCTACTGGCCTCAGGCTGTGAGGACGTGTGTAACTTGTGAGGACGTGTCTAACTTGTGAGGACGTGTCTAACTTGTGTCTAACTTGTGAGGACGTGTCTAACTTGTGAGGACGTGTCTAACTGGGCTAATTCTACGCGTACTGCAGGTCGACAGGCTGACACATTTCATACCAGATTGTTTCACCGAGAGCTTGACATCAAGAATCACGCCTCGATTCGGGACTGATGTTGAGAACTAGAGTTCCTACTGACCGGTTACGGCGAAGAGGGGAAGGCTGGGTGAGTTTTGAGGATCAATGAGCAGTTGTCATTTATTTTGCGTCATCTAAAACTTTACATCAGCTGCACATGACTAAATTTGACTAATCAGAGAGCGAAGATGTTCATCGGCAAATTCACTGTGGGAAATTGAGTGTCTGTCCGTGATCTGTGGTAGTGGTTGTGTGTACATAAGAAACAGTATGGGACCGAGAACGGAGCCCTGGGTACACCATAACAGAAAGTTCATTAGCGTTCCCCAGGTAAAAACCCGAGGTTCATCCACTGTCAGGTGTGCTGGTAGCGTGTGCAACCGTTCCCCATACATGTACGTTGAGTCACACATGTACGTTGAGTCATACTTCCAGCCATATGTTCTGGCAACGGTAAACCGAAGCGGGAGGTATCATGATGTAAGCTGACAACTGAAAACAGCCGCTGTAAACTGTAAATATAATTATGTGTTATATACATGTTTACTCTGCGTCTCTCCCTTTCTGTCTGTCCGTGTGTGTGTGTGTGTGTGTGTGTGTGTGTGTGTGTGTGTGTGTGTGTGTGTGTGTGTGTCTCTCTCTCTCTCTCTCTCTCTCTCTCTCTCTCTCTCTCTCTTCTCTCACACACACACACACACACACACACACACACACACACCACACACACACACACACACACACAACTATAACCATTGTAAAGTTTTCGAGTTCTCTCTCTCTCTCTGCTCTCTGTCTGTCTGTCTGTCTGTCTGTCTGTCTGTCTGTCTCTCTCTCTCTCTCTCTCTCTCTCTCTCTCTCTCTCTCTCTCTCTCTCTCTCTCTCTCTCTCTCTCTCCACACACAGACAGACACGCGCACGTGTATTCAGTTGATTAACGGCGTTAATTTGATGTCATTTGCCAAATTTTATTTCACATGTTTAGCCGCAGTGGTGAAGTGGGACAAGAGAAAGAAGGAGCTTGCAGGTTTCATTGTGCCAGTTTACATGTTCTTTGACGAACCGTAAAGAAAGGTTCCCTTGCACGTGCGCGGCTAACGGCACCTGATTACAGTCTGTCATAAAGGCGCCCCCTCCCCCCCCCCCCCTCCCTCCCCCCCCCCCTTCCCCCCCCCCCCCCCCCCTCCGCCTCGGTACCGATTTCACCAAATCTGTGTCCTGTGTGAACCGACGCAAGCAAACCAACCCCTTCTCGATTTTGCGAATTTTATTGGCGGCTAAACTTTTTCCTTTTGACATTATATTGTGATGTGTTTTCACTCCCCCCCCCCCCCCCCTCCTCCCCTCCCTCCCCAGCCTCTGTCGTTGTTCTTGCTCTTGCAACAACGTTTGCGATTTCTATTTCCTTTAAATTGATGCGTCGCAGGGGTTATTCCCCAGGGTTTATGCAGGATTAGTATGGATCCACGAAGCGATGGTTGGACAGTAACTGTGGAGTGGTGGGTGAGGCGGGCGCCGGGGGCCTGTGGTGGCGGGACTCCCTGCTTTCCACCGCTCACCCTCCACGCTCCGCCAGGCGCGGCGTGCACTTGCGGTGGTGTGGCCTGGTGGTGGTGTGGCCTGGTGGTGGTGTACGTGGCCTGGTGGTGGTGTGGCCTGGTGGTGGTGTGGCCTGGTGGTGGTGTGGCCTGGTGGTGGTGTCGGGCCTGGTGGTGGTGTGGCCTGGTGGTGGTGTGGCCTGGTGGTGGTGTGGCCTGGTGGTGGTGTACGTGGCCTGGTGGTGGTGTGGCCTGGTGGTGGTGTACGTGGCCTGGTGGTGGTGTGGCCTGGTGGTGGTGTCGTGGCCTGGTGGTGGTGTGGCCTGGTGGTGGTGTACGTGGCCTGGTGGTGGTGTGGCCTGGTGGTGGTGTACGGGCCTGGTGGTGGTGTGGCCTGGTGGTGGTGTGGCGTGGCCTGGTGGTGGTGTGGCCTGGTGGTGGTGTGGCTGGCCTGGTGGTGTGTGGCCTGGTGGTGGTGTGTGCCTGGTGGTGGTGTGGCCTGGTGGTGGTGTACGTGGCCTGGTGGTGGTGTGGCCTGGTGGTGGTGTGGCCTGGTGGTGGTGTGGCCTGGTGGTGGTGTACGTGGCCTGGTGGTCTGCTTTCACGATGGCTTGGCTGGCTTGAAGGGGAGATGACTCAGAGCAATGAGGGCAAGGTGTCCAACGCTGCACTGACATGCAGTCCACTTCCGTCCAGCTGTCAGCAACGCCCTCCTCCTTGTTAGAAACGTCCTCATCCTCCTTGTTAGCAACGCCCTCCTCCTTGTTAGAAACGTCCTCATCCTCCTTGTTAGC
Source organism: Alviniconcha marisindica (assembly GCA_018857735.1). Classification (NCBI taxonomy): domain Eukaryota; kingdom Metazoa; phylum Mollusca; class Gastropoda; family Provannidae; genus Alviniconcha; species Alviniconcha marisindica. Next base: position 259,273 of record JABMCL010002107.1, on the reverse strand, counting down.
AATGCCCTCCTCCTTGTTAGAAACGCCTCCTCCTTGTTAGAAACGCCCCCCTCCTCGTTGTTAGAAACACCCTCCTCCTTGTTAGAAACTTCCTCATCCTCCTTGTTAGAAACGCCATCCTCCTTGTTAGAAACGCCCTCCTCCTTGTTAGAAGCGTCCTCCTCCTTGTTAGAAACGCCCCCCCCCCCTCCTTGTTAGAAACGCCCCCCTCCTCCTTGTTAGAAACGCCCTCCTCAATGTCCAACTCCTCCTTGTTAGAAACAGCCTCCTCCTCCTTGTTAGAAACGCCCTTCTCAATGTCCTCCTCCTCCTTGTTAGAAACGTCCTCCTCCTTGTCCTCCTCCTCTTTGTTAGAAACGCCCCCTTCCTCCTTGTTAGAAACGTCCTTCTCCTCCTTGTTAGAAACGTCCTGCACCTTGTCCACCTCCTCCTTGTTAGAAATGCCCCCCTTCTCCTTGTTAGAAACGTCCTTCTCCTCCTTGTTAGAAACGCCCTCCTCCTTGTTAGAAATGTTCTCCTCCTTTTCCTCTTCCTTGTTAGAAACGTCCTCCTCTTTGTTAGAAACGTCCTCCTCCTTGCCTTTCTCCTCCTTGTTAGAAACGTCCTCCTCCTCCTCCTTGTTAGAAACGTCCTCCTCCTCCTCCTTGTTAGAAACGTCCTCCTCCTTGTCCTCCTCCTCCTTGTTAGAAACGTCCGCCTCCTTGTCATCCTCCTCCTTGTTAGAAACGGCCTCCTCCTTGTTAGAAACGTCCTCCTCCTTGCCTTTCTCCTCCTTGTTAGAAACGTCCTCCTCCTCCTCCTTGTTAGAAACGTCCTCCTCCTCCTCCTTGTTAGAAACGTCCTCCTCCTTGCCTTTCTCCTCCTTGTTAGAAACGTCCTCCTCCTCCTCCTCCTTGTTAGAAACGTTCTCCTCCTTGTCCTCCTCCTCCTTGTTAGAAACGCCCTCCTCCTTGTTAGAAGCGCATTCCTCCTAGTTAGAAACGCACTCTTCCTCCTTGTTAGAAACGCCCTCCTCCTTGCCCTCTTCCTCCTTGTTAGAAACACCCCCCTCCTCCTTGTTAGAAACGTACTCCTCCTTGTTAAAAACGTCCTCCTCCTTGTTAGAAACGTCCTCCTCCTCCTTGTTAGAAACGTCCTCCTCCTCCTTGTAAGAAACGTCCTCCTCCTTGTCCCTTGTTAGAAACGTCCTCCTCCTTGTCCCTTGTTAGAAACGTCCTCCTCCTTGTCCTCTTCCTCCTTGTTAGAAACAGCTATGTCCCAGTTCAGGCAATAACCTTTATAACCCCCCTCCCCCACCCCTATCTATTATGGATGGTTCAGTGTTCATGGTCCTTCGAAAGAGAGAGCGAACCAATGTCCTTTGTTCTACACGCATGCACATTTTGACACGGGTTGTCTACAAACAAGGCAGAAATGTCATCCAGGGTTTGCCACGATTAATAGGCACACACACACACACACACACACACACACACACACACACACACACACACACACACGGAACGGAATTTAGGGCGTTCGACAGACCTCCCACAAATAACAAGGGACACAACAACAGAGACCCGAAACGCCCATGATACCTCTCGCCTGGCATGCAAGTAATACAGGGCTCATAAATTCTAAGGCACATCCTCCAAAAAAGGATGTCCCCCAGTGGCATTATACCCTCCCTTTCAGGTAAGAGCAGTCCTAGGCGATCCAGGTCTCTATTGTTGTGTCTCTTGTTATTTGTGTGATATCTGTCTTTTTTCTTTCTTCCCTTTAGAAAACATGTGTTTTGTAGTCCCCGCCATTAAACAATTTTGATTGTTAACCTTTTGTATGTTTTCATGGTCATCGGGTACTCCAGATTTCGACCATAAGGTCAAAATGAGGCTCCATCCACGGCATAGCCATAGCGATCTTGTACCTCTCTCTCTCTCTCTCTCTCTCTCTCTCTCTCTCTCTCTCTCTCTCTCTCTCTCTCTCTCTGTCACGCACACACACACACACACGCGCGCGCGCGCATGCACGCACACGTGATGTTGCAACCCCCCCCCCCCCACCCCTCTTTCTGTCTGACAGGCATACACGTGATCCTGTGCCCACCCACCCCCCAATCCCCCCGCCCTCGTTTCGCCCTGATATGAAAATCGTCGACGAAGGGACGTTAAATCCCAGAACACTTCGATCTTTGCTGAGTGGTAGTCATAGCTGTAACCAAACAACCTTTGTTTTATTTACTTGTGAAGTTCGTTTGTAGGCTGTTCCCATTTTGTTGACAATTGTATGTAAATCTCCTTCCATGCGATTAAGCTTTTGTACAAATTCCTTTTCTTCTACATCGTCCGCCGTCACTTTTTGATTTAAAGTTTTGGTTCTTAATTAGAAATTAAGATGAAAATGACAGTCTTGGACCTTAATTAGAAATTAAGATGAAACTGACAGTCTTGGACCTTAATTAGAAATTAAGGTGAAATTTCACGACGGAGTACATCCTGTGTCAGGCCAATGACTGTCGAAGATGAAAACCAGCCTCCCGAAACGACTTCCTCCCCACCCGCACTAATTGCAGCCTCGCTGCACTTCTTCAGTCCACACTGGCTGGTTGACTCCCGTCCTCCCGACTGTGACGGCCAACTGTAGGTCGTCAAACTGCGCTCTGTTCAAAGAGGCGCTGGCCGCGTGAACACCTCACGTCCTCCACACGCTCTCCGCACGCGACCCGGACATTATGTAAACGTTCACTCGGGCACTGTTTGTAGCTGGCGGGCTGAAAAAGAGACGTGGGCCGAGAGTGGCGTGCAGCGCGATGCACCTCACTGAGTACAATGCGCAAAGTGTCGGGGAGTCTCCGCTATGACACCACGTGACGCACGTGGCTCTCTCATTAGCAAAGACCGCAGGCGACCGCTCGTTTAACGGCAAGCGTCCGGTGCTTCGGCCGCCCGCCCAAAAAACTGGAGCGGGCGACCGGCTCGTGAGAATTAAATGGCGAGACAGAAAGGAGTTCCGCCGGAGTGGGAAAGCGGCGCAACGCCCGACTGTTTGCTGACGAGTTGTTGCCACAATAAAGAATTCATTACTTCGGCTCTGGTGAAGTCTTCAGTGTCTTCAAACAAACGCCCACCACATCACTCATATTTTCAGTCGCTAATTGGAGATCACGACCGGTTTTGTACCTGCCTGGGAAGATGTGAGTCAGGTGAAAGCATACAATTCCCAAGCAACCTAGGCGTACCCAACGTCAGGTGCCAGATTGAGATAGCTTCAGTGTTGATCTCGGTCCCTTGAATTGATAATGCGTTCTCTTGCACCATTTCAGTCTATGTTTATTTTGTTAAACACATTCATTTAAGTTGTTGTACCCACTCGTTAATTTGCCTGCAGTTTGGAGTTGCTGTTGAGCAGGTGTTTGGCCGTGTAGAAAGATCGCTTCACTGACTGCCCCCTACCTCTCCATCACCAGGTGATTATCCCTACCTACACTGTCTCCATCACCTGGACTTGATCTCATCACTGATTATCCCTACCTACACTGTCTCCATCACCTGGACTTGATCTCATCACTGATTATCCCTACCTACACTGTCTCCATCACCTGGACTTGATCGCATCACTGATTATCCCTACCTACATTGTCTCCATCACCTGGACTTGATCGCATCACTGATTATCCCTACCTACACTGTCTCCATCACCTGGACTTGATCGCATCACTATCACCACCTGTTCAGTGTCCGTCAGCTGAACTTGAAGCATGGCATGGCAGACTACTGTCTGTAGCTGAGGACTGGTTGGACCAGAGGTTTTGAGTCGTGTGGTCAGCGATTTCTCCTTCACTGGCTCCGCTACTTTGGAAACCGCCCTGCGTGCCCTGTACTCCTCGTGCCCTGTACTCCTCGTGCCCTGCGTGCCCTGTACTCCTCGTGCCCTGTACTCCTCGTGCCCTGCATGCCCTGTACTCCTCGTACACCGGTCTCCATTCTCTTTCCCTGCCCCCCCGCTCCACCCCCACCCCCCCACCCCCCGCCCGGACAGCTGTAATGGAAGCCTTCATGTTGTGAGATCCACACGGGGGCCCATGGACGGGACAGTGACGCACAGACTTACTGACGGCTACACTGGTGCTTGGTGTTGAGGCAGGCATCACTAACACAGCCACGGTGACAAAGTCAACCGCAGTCCGAGCCGTCCTCAGGTGCCCTGTGCGGTTGATGGGACGTTAAAATCCATCAACTAACTAACTAACCCGCCACGAGGGAAAGGGAGGAGGGGGTGCGGAGGGGGGGGGGGTGCTTTATGCAGGTTTATACCTGGGCGTGAAAATACTGACTTTTATTATACGCCCCCCCCCCCCCTTCTTCTAACTGTGTGTAATATGTCTGTCCTCCCCCCCCCCCCCCCCCCCCCTCCATTCGTCTAGCTGTGTGTAATATGTTAGTATTTTTTTCTCTCTCTTTTTTTCCTCTTTTTGTTCGTTTTCGCCTCACCTTCCATTCTTTATTCTTTCCGTCTTTGTTTTGTTTTTCCTTCATTTCTTTCCCTATTCTTTGTGTTTTCTGTTCGTTTTCTCCCACGTTCCATCCTTTCTTTCTTTCCGTCTTTCTGCCCCCCCCCCCCCCCCCCCCCCCCTCCCCCCCCCTTTCTTTCATGTTTGTTCAGTGTTAGTACTTTGTAAGGGTACGGTTGATGTGTTTATTGTGTTAGTACTTTGTAAGGGTTCGGTTGATGTGTTTATTGTGTTAGTACTTTGTAAGGGTACGGTTGATGTGTTTATTGTGTTAGTACTTTGTAAGGGTACGGTTGATGTGTTTATTGTGTTAGTACTTTGTAAGGGTACGGTTGATGTGTTTATTGTGTTAGTACTTTGTAAGGGTGCGGTTGATGTGTTTATTGTGTTAGTACTTTGTAAGGGTGCGGTTGATGTGTTTATTGTGTTAGTACTTTGTAAGGGTACGGTTGATGTGTTTATTGTGTTAGTACTTTGTAAGGGTTCGGTTGATGTGTTTATTGTGTTAGTACTTTGTAAGGGTGCGGTTGATGTGTTTATTCAGTGTTAGTACTTTGTAAGGGTTCGGTTGATGTGTTTATTGTGTTAGTACTTTGTAAGGGTGCGGTTGATGTGTTTATTGTGTTTGTACTTTGTAAGGGTACGGTTGATGTGTTTATTGTGTTAGTACTTTGTAAGGGTACGGTTGATGTGTTTATTGTGTTAGTACTTTGTAAGGGTACGGTTGATGTGTTTATTCAGTGTTAGTACTTTGTAAGGGTACGGTTGATGTGTTTATTCAGTGTTAGTACTTTGTAAGGGTACGGTTGATGTGTTTATTCAGTGTTAGTACTGTGTAAGGGTACGGTTGATGTGGTTATTGTGTTAGTACTTTGTAAGGGTACGGTTGATCCTGCCGCCTCCCTTCTCTTCTCTTCAACTAAGTTTTTTCTTGGTAGATGTGATTTAACCTGCTTCATTGTAATGTGTAATGCACTTTATCTGGTTTCATTTGTTCCCTGCCTGTTTGGCCGTTTTGTCTTTTGTTCAGGCTTCTCTCTAACATTGTTTTTCGTAGCTTTGCTTGTGATTTGGATGTTCAGTAGGTGAAGTTGTGTTATTGTCCTCTCTACTACTTACGATTACCATAGTTATAGTCATTATTATTATTGCCATTTTTTCGAAATTTACATTCGCATTACTGTCTGGTGTTTGTAATTCATACCAAGGACACCCAACAGACGCTCCAGCCTAAACGTTTTTCCCCTTGTGTAATAAAGCTCAGTCAGTCAACCAATCGGTCAGTTTCTCTTCTTCTTCTTCTTCTTCTTCTTCTTCTTCTTCTTCTTCTTCTTCTTCTTTTCCTACTTTTCTTCTTCTTTTTTTCTTCTTCTTTGTTTTCATATCCGAAACGCCCATCATTCGGATCGCTACGTGTCAGCAGGCAAGCAGGCCGATAGTGGCTCCACCTATTGCCTACCAGGGTTCGACAGCACACACACGGCTCCGTCCTTGCCTGCACCCAGCTTTCGGTCACAGCAGGACCCATCCATATTAATGAGGACCGGCCAGCGCCCATCGCTGTCATCCAACATTGGCCAGACTGAGGATGGGACGCTATCTGCTTTCAACCTTCCCAGTCCCAACATGACGCATGAATATTGATGAGGAGCCACAGCGAGTGTCAAACGGAGTCATCGAACCGTGAGAAAACTACGTCACGCCATCGCTCGAAGCCCGGCTTTAGACGCGGCCAAGAGATAGACACCCCACGGTGAGGCCTTACCGACAGGGCCTGGCTTGGTCACAGTGACTTCAGGGGATAGACACCCCACGGTGAGGCCTTACCGACAGGGCCTGGCTTGGTCACAGTGACTTCAGGGGATAGACACCCCACGGTGAGGCCTTACCGACAGGGCCTGGCTTGGTCACAGTGACTTCAGGGGATAGACACCCCACGGTGAGGCCTTACCGACAGGGCCTGGCTTGGTCACAGTGACTTCAGGGGATAGACACCCCACGGTGAGGCCTTACCGACAGGGCCTGGCTTGGTCACAGTGACTTCAGGGGATAGACACCCCACGGTGAGGCCTTACCGACAGGGCCTGGCTTGGTCACAATGACGACAGGTGATAGACACCCCGCGGTGAGGCCTTACCGACAGGGCCTGGCTTGGTCACAGTGACTTCAGGGGATAGACACCCCACGGTGAGGCCTTACCGGCAGGGCCTGGCTTGGTCACAGTGACTTCAGGGATAGACACCCCGCGGTGAGGCCTTACCGACAGGGCCTGGCTTGGTCACAGTGACTTCAGGGGATAGACACCCCACGGTGAGGCCTTACCGACAGGGCCTGGCTTGGTCACAGTGACTTCAGGGGATAGACACCCCACGGTGAGGCCTTACCGACAGGGCCTGGCTTGGTCACAATGACGACAGGTGATAGACACCCCGCGGTGAGGCCTTACCGACAGGGCCTGGCTTGGTCACAGTGACTTCAGGGGATAGACACCCCACGGTGAGGCCTTACCGGCAGGGCCTGGCTTGGTCACAGTGACTTCAGGGATAGACACCCCGCGGTGAGGCCTTACCGACAGGGCCTGGCTTGGTCACAGTGACTTCAGGGGATAGACACCCCACGGTGAGGCCTTACCGGCAGGGCCTGGCTTGGTCACAATGACTTCAGGGGATAGACACCCCACGATGTGGTAAGTAAACACGTTGCTTAACGTCCACAAAAACCGTGAGGCTTATTAGGGACGGGTAATGTGGCTTTATCGGCAGGATTGGCTTGGTCACAATGACGGCAGGGGTGGGGTGCAACAAGACCTGGCTTGGTGAGAATGACGGCGGAGGGGTGACGGGGTGCGACCCGACTTGGTGAGAGTGACGGCAGAGGGGTGACGGGGTGCGACCCGACTTGGTGAGAAGTGACGGCGGAGGGGTGACGGGGTGCGACCCGACTTGGTGAGAATGACGGCGGAGGGGTGACGGGGTGCGACCCGACTTGGTGAGAATGACGGCGGAGGGGTGACGGGGTGCGACCCGACTTGGTGAGAGTGACGGCGGAGGGGTGACGGGGTGCGACCCGACTTGGTGAGAGTGACGGCGGAGGGGTGACGGGGTGCGACCCGACTTGGTGAGATGACGGCGGAAGGGGTGACGGGGTCGCGGTGCATCACACGAGACAAGAGACGGGGCGGCCCCATGGCCCCGACCAGGAGGGGCTGGCGCAGGACGCTGTGTGTGGACAGGTATCGGGAGTCCGTCCACACGTTCTGCAATCCAAGGGGCGTGGCCACGTTAGGCAGTGCCAGGAATCAAAGAGCAGCACGCGCAGCCAGGTAATAATGATATCGATTGCACTGCCCGTCAAACGGCGGTGGCGGCAGTCTGGCTTCTGGCAGCCACTACCTCTACCTGTGTCTTCGGAAGGCGGCGCCTTCCTCGGGTGAGGGGAACAGTCATCGGATATTTATTGATCAAGTCAGCGGACTTTAAAGCACGGCCCCGGCATTGGCTGACGCTCAAACACAAATCGTTGGTCGATGCAACCGTGCCGAGTTTTGTCGACTGTGTGATGACGGTGAGCGTGTTGATTTGGATAGAAACTCCTTTAGCTGCGCTCCCAGGACACCAATGCACAGTCTGAAGGGACGACTACCTTGCATAGGAGCCTCGTCGGTTACCGCTTTCACCTGTGGTGTTAAGTGTGTTCTCTGTCCCGTGACTGACCGTGCGTGACCTGTTCTTACCTGTATTCTTCTCCTACAACGCCGCTAATCTGCAGCTACAGCGTTCCTACGGACCCGGCCCAGCAAACGGAAGATGATCAGTGACCGTGGCGGTTGGGATGTCGGTTCCGGAAGCAAGGATGACCCAGTCGGGGTGGGCACGAACGGCGGGAGTGTGGGTGGCTGTGAGAACAGCGCCCTTGACTCATCCCTCCCGTCCACCTGTGCCTTCCGGCCCCTCACCCGGCGTGTGGCCAATCCCCAAGGGGCCGGCGTCTCTGCTGATCGTAGCTGTTGTCTGCCAAATCCTCCTGACAGCCGCGTGTGCAAGGTGTCTGCAAGCCTGGCCAGCAGTAAAGCCGCGAGACACCCTGTCCCCTGCCACTCTGCAACGTGTGTCCCCGACGACTCCAGCGGTGGTGCGCCGACTGGCGGTGTCCGAGATGATTCCGTCCCGCACTGCCACGAGGACGGCGCTGAGGACCCGCAGCTAGAGGGAGACAACTGTGGTGGCGGTGTCCCCGGAAGCCAGAGAACGCAGACCGACACGTCGGAGCTCCCTCCGGACACCGGCTCGTGCAGGGCACGGTCTGTGGACCCAGTCACGGTCGCGTGCTGCCCTTGTAGCCCCGACTGCTGCCCCGCGTCCGCGCTGTGCAGCGACCCCCGCTGCCACTCCTGCTCTCCGGACCACCCGCTCCAGCGCGCTGCTTCCTGTCCCGACCACCCGCCCGCTCCGCCCTGCTGCTCAAGTCCCCACATCCAGCGTCTCCACCGCATCTTCGTCCACAGCAACAGCTTCATGGAGGCGTCAAGGGGATGTTATCCTTCCGCTCACTGTAGTTGTCGGCCGTGCGTGCTCCCTCCTTCCGAACGGTACGTGCGCGATGGCGACCAACCGCCGGATAAACTCAAGGACGTCTTCGTCAAGCGCCGGGTGTCGGCCAACGCGCGTGAACGCAGACGTATGCGGAGCATGAACGTTGCTTTCGATCATCTGCGAAACGTCATCCCTTCTTTCGGAGGAAACCGTAAGCTGTCCAAGTTCGAAACTTTGCAAATGGCGCAGACTTACATCGCCGCTTTGGAGGACATTTTGCAAAGGTGATGCACACGTGCGTGCGCTCACGCATTGTGTGCGTGTGTGTGTGTGTGTGTGTGTGTGTGTGTGTGTGTGTGTGTGTGTGTGTGTGCGTAAAGAACTGTATGCGGGTAGAGTGACTGTCGAAAAGTGCCGATCTGAACTTAAAATTTCATATAAATTATTGTAAAATTGTTGTTTGTCCTCGATTACGTGCCTGCTGGTTTCATTAACACTTTTAGTCTGTACTTTAAATGTTTCCACCAGAATATTATTACATTTGTGGTGCATTTTAAATTGTGTGCATTGTTACCACTATGTCCGTCTGTCTGTCTGTCTCTCTGTCTGTGTCTGTGTCTGTCTGTCTGTCTGTCTCTCTGTCTCTCTCTCTCTCTCTCTCTGTTTGTCTGTCTGTCTCTTTGTCTCTCTCTCTCTCTCTCTCTCTCTCTCTCTCTCTCTCTCTCTCTCTCTCTCTCCCCCCCCCAAGGAATTCGAGAACCTGTGTGTGTGTGTATGTGTGTGTGTGTGTGTGTGTGTGTGTGTGTGTGTGTGTGTGTGTGTGTGTGTGTTTTGTGTGTGAGAGAGAGAGAGAGAGAGAGAGAGAGAGAGAGAGAGAGAGAGAGAGAGTCTACGGTGTGTGTGTGTGTGTGTGTGTGTGTGTGTGTGTGTGTGTGTGTGTGTGTGTGTGATTCCATACTGCTGTAGGAATAAGTACATAATTGCCTGTGTGATGTTAAACTTAAAAGAGAATCCAAGAGAGACGCCTCCTGACGTACAACATTTGCAAATCTCTCCCTGTGCGTGCTTCATTTGGAGCTCCGACAGTAGTCATACACAGAATAGTGGTTGGATTCCAGTCTGAGCTCCGACAGTAGTCATACACAGAATAGTGGTTGGATTCCAGTCGGAGCTCCGACAGTAGTCATACACAGAATAGTGGCTGGATTCCAGTCGGAGCTCCGACAGTAGTCATACACAGAATAGTGGCTGGATTCCAGTCGGAGCTCCGACAGTAGTCATACACAGAATAGTGGCTGGATTCCAGTCGGAGCTCCGACAGTAGTCATACACAGAATAGTGGCTGGATTCCAGTCGGAGCTCCGACAGTAGTCATACACAGAATAGTGGCTGGATTCCAGTCGGAGCTCCGACAGTAGTCATACACAGAATAGTGGCTGGATTCCAGTCTGAGCTCCGACAGTAGTCATACACAGAATAGTGGTTGGATTCCAGTCTGAGCTCCGACAGTAGTCATACACAGAATAGTGGCTGGATTCCAGTCTGAGCTCCGACAGTAGTCATACACAGAATAGTGGCTGGATTCCAGTCTGAGCTCCGACAGTAGTCATACACAGAATAGTGGTTGGATTCCAGTCGGAGCTCCGACAGTAGTCATACACAGAATAGTGGCTGGATTCCAGTCGGAGCTCCGACAGTAGTCATACACAGAATAGTGGTTGGATTCCAGTCGGAGCTCCGACAGTAGTCATACACAGAATAGTGGTTGGATTCCAGTCGGAGCTCCGACAGTAGTCATACACAGAATAGTGGCTGGATTCCAGTCGGAGCTCCGACAGTAGTCATACACAGAATAGTGGCTGGATTCCAGTCGGAGCTCCGACAGTAGTCATACACAGAATAGTGGCTGGATTCCAGTCGGAGCTCCGACAGTAGTCATACACAGAATAGTGGCTGGATTCCAGTCGGAGCTCCGACAGTAGTCATACACAGAATAGTGGCTGGATTCCAGTCGGAGCTCCGACAGTAGTCATACACAGAATAGTGGCTGGATTCCAGTCGGAGCTCCGACAGTAGTCATACACAGAATAGTGGCTGGATTCCAGTCGGAGCTCCGACAGTAGTCATACACAGAATAGTGGCTGGATTCCAGTCGGAGCTCCGACAGTAGTCATACACAGAATAGTGGCTGGATTCCAGTCGGAGCTCCGACAGTAGTCATACACAGAATAGTGGCTGGATTCCAGTCGGAGCTCCGACAGTAGTCATACACAGAATAGTGGCTGGATTCCAGTCGGAGCTCCTCAGTGCTCACCCATGTTGGTTCGCTCCGTGACAGGGACGTGCAGAAGAACACCGGCTCGTGACGTACAGAAGAACACCGGCTCGTGACGTACAGAAGAACACCGGCTCGTGACGTACTTCATACTTTTGCCCATTAATCCCGCCTTGTTCCGGATATCAGTCATACAGAGAGCTGGGCACGAAGTGACAGGACTGACGGTCGTGTTTAGGCCACGCTCAAACGCCGATTTGCAACAAACAGCACGAATAGTCGAGTGTTTTGTATTTCTTTCTCATTCCCATCGATGTGGTCAGCGATGCATCCTCTGTTCGGTTTCTCTTCAAATACATAAGTCTGAAACTGATGTTTTTGTCCAGTTATACATTCAGTTGCAAGTGGCATTACGTTGTTGGAGTGTGTGTGTGTGTGTGTGTGTGTGTGTGTGTGTGTGTGTGTGTGTGTGTGTGTGTGTGTGTGTGTGTGTGTGCATGTGTGTGTGTAAGTGTGTGTGTATGTGTGTGTGTGTGTGTGTTCGTGTGCGTGCGCGTGCTGGCGAGTGTGTGTGTGTCCACGTGCTTTCGTTGGGGTGTATGTGTTTGCGCAACGTGTGTGTGTGTGTGTGTGTGTGTGTGTGTGTGTGTGTGTGTGTGTGTGTGTGTGTCCACGTGCTTTCGTTGAGGTGCTGGTGCGAACGTGTGTGTGTGTGTGTGTGTGTGTGTGTGTGTGTGTGTGTGTGTGTGTGTTGTGTGTGTGTGTGTGTGTGTGTGTGTGTATGTTGTGTGTGTGTGTGTGTGTGTGTGTGTGTATGTGTGTGTGTGTGTGTGTATATGTGTGTGTGTGTGTGGTGTGTGTGTGTGTGTGTGTGTGTGTGGCGTGCGTGTGTATGTGTGCGTAGCGTGCTGGCGAGTGTGTGTGTGTGTGTGTGTGTGTGTGTGGGTGTGTGTGTGTGTGTTTATGTCTAAATTATAGAACCATTTGCGTTTTTATCGTCGCATCGCAATATCAGATTTTGATCTTTATTTGATGTGTTTCTGAGCCATGAAAACACGCACGTGCTGTACCCCCTGTCCTGCGGGGCGGAGGGCGGGAGGAGCGGGGCTGGAGTGGGGCTGGAGTGGGGCTGGAGCGGGGCTGGAGTGGGGCTGGAGTGGGGCTGGAGCGGGGCTGGAGTGGGGCTGGAGCGGGGCTGGAGCGGGGTCGTTTCTACAAGCTCTTTCACATTTCCTTACTGCTAGAGACCGTGGGGCTGTTTACCTCGGTAGATGCGGAAACTCTCTCTCTCTCTCTCTCTCTCTCTCTCTCTCTCTCTCTCTCTCTCTCTCTCTCTCTCTCTCTCTCTGACTTTCTTTTATAATTTTATTTTAAACAGTAATTCGGACTTGCAATATTTTGTCAGTTCAGAGATAAAGCGATAACAATGCATACGTACACAATCTCTCAAACCAGTAGAGACACTGAAAGAAAGCGGAAAGGAATAGAGACCCCCCCCCCCCCCCCCCCCCCCCCCCCCCCCCCCCCCCCACCCCACACACACACACACTAACAAAACTCAACAACAACAACAACAGCTAAAAACAACCAAATATAACGGTCACAGGATTCAGAAATATACCATTATGTTGGCAACGGAAGGACTGTTGAATTTTTTTTTTTTTTTTTAAGGAAGCGTTATGCGGACAGTACTATAAATTCCACAGAAAAGTTTCAGTTTCTGCAGCACGACTCATCGCGTTGGCAGCAACATGAGTCGCGAAAACAAAACATCAGCCAGCGTCGTTTCCTATAGCATGTAACACCAAGACATACATTGCCGTTGGCAGCAACATGAGTCGCGAAGACAGAACGTTATCGTCGTTTCCTATAGCATGTAACACCAAGACATACATTGCCGTTGGCAGCAACATGAGTCACGAAAACAGAACGTTATCGTCGTTTCCTATAGCATGTAACACCAAGACATACATTGCCGTTGGCAGCAACATGAATCGCGAAGACAAAACATCAGCCAGCGTCGTTTCCTATAGCATGTAACACCAAAACATACATTGCCGTTGGCAGCAACATGAGTCGCGAAGACAGAACGTTATCGTCGTTTCCTATAGCATGTAACACCAAGACATACATTGCCGTTGGCAGCAACATGAGTCACGAAAACAGAACGTTATCGTCATTTCCTATAGCATGTAACACCAAGACATACATTGCCGTTGGCAGCAACATGAGTCGCGAAGACAGAACGTTATCGTTGTTTCCTGCGGCGCGTAAAACCAAGACATCATACACTGTCGTTGGCTGCAACACTCGCTCACACAACTTTCCGGCTGTAGGCAACTGTCCTTGATTCAGTTACAACACAATCACACGGTACAACAACACTCAATCAAAAGGCTCTTAGTGTGCGTGCATGCGTGCGTGCGTGCGTGCGTGTGTGCGCGCGCGCGTGTGTGTGTGTGTGTGTGTGTGTGTGTGTGTGTGTGTGTGTGTGTGTGTGTGTGTGAGTGGCCGAAAGTCCAGTTACACGTCAATGATATTATTAATAACTTGCTAGAATGTTGTTGTTTTTTAAAATGAGAGAAACAGAAAAATAATCACATAATAACTGCATAAGATTAAAACATAATAACGACACTGCATGATAGAACTAAAAAAAAAGTAAATAGCTGAGAGAGAAAGATGGGGGGTGGGGCGGGTGGGGGAATATAATATAAGAAGCTATCTAATTACGAATTACATGCATAACAACTAAACAGATATAAACATGATTCAAAATATGACTTAGAAATATTGTTAAGAGAAGAAGAGCAATGTGTGTGTGTGTGTGTGTGTGTGTGTGTGTGTGTGTGTGTGTGTGTGTGTGTGTTTGTGTGCGTGCGCGCGCGTGCTGGGCAGGAAGATGGAGCACAAGAAATAACAGCCAGCTATACACATTTACACGACATAATACACATCAGAACTATTAAAGTTA
>JABMCL010002107.1:232500-235000 GCA_018857735.1 Alviniconcha marisindica | reverse complement strand
GGGTGAGTGGGGCAGAGATGATGATGATGTGATGATGTGATGATGATGATGATGACTGTGTTAGTGCACGATACGTTTGTGCGTAATGTAACCTCTGAAGGGATGAGTGGCGGCCAGGTGTGTGTGTGTGTGTGATGATGTGTGATGTCTGTGTTAGTGAGTGTTTGTGCGTAAATGTAACCCCGAAGGGTGAGGGCGCCAGGTGTGTGATGTGTGTGATGTGATGATGATGATGTACTGTGTTGTGCGTCGTCTGTGGTAAATGTAATCCTGAGGGATGAGTGGCGGCAAGTGTGTGTGATGTGATGATGATGATGTGTGATGATGTGTGTACTGTGTTGTGCAGTGTCTTGTGTTATCTTTCCCTGTGAAGGGTGAGTGGAGGGCAGTGTGTGTGTGATGATGGTGATGTGTGTGTGTTATGCAAGTGTATTTCGGTATTCACTTGATGTTGTTTGTTTTATTTTGCTTGTTAATCTGTCCCTGTGACGCCAATCATAGAAATGTTTGCAATAAATCGTTAGGTTAACATTGCAGTATTGTTAATCATTGCACGTGGTACTGATAGTGGTGTATTTTGTGTGTGTGTGTGTGTGGTGTGTGTGTGTGTGTGTGGTGTGTGTGTGGTGTGTGTGTGTGTGTGGTGTTTGTGTGTTGTGTGTGTGTGTGTGTGTGTGTTGTGTGGTGTGTGTGTGTGTGTGTGTGTGTGTGTGTGTGTGTGTGTGTGTGTGTGTGTGTGGTGTGTGTGTTTGTTGGTGTGTGTGTGTGTGTGTGTGTTTGTGTGGTGTGTGTGTGTGTGTGTGTGTTGTGTGTGTGTGTGTGTGTGTGTGTGTGTGTGTGGTGTGTGTGTGTGTGGTGTGTGTGTGTGTGTGTGTGTGTGTGTGTGTGTGTGTGTGTGTGTGTGTGTGTGTGTGTGTGTGTGTGTGTGTGTGTGTGTGTGTGTGTGTGGTGTGTGTGTGTGTGTGTGTGTGTGTGTGTGGTGTGTGTGTGTGTGTGTGTGTGTGTGTGTGTGTGTGTGTGTGTGTTTGTGTGTGGTGTGTGTGTGTGTGGTGTGTGTGTGTGGTGTGTGTGTGTGTGTGTGTGTGTGTGTGTGTGTGTGTGTGTGTGGTGTGTGTGTGTGTGTGTGTGTGTGTGTGTGTGTGTGTGTGTGTGTGTGTGTGTGTGTGTGTGTGTGTGTGTGTGTGTGTGTGTGTGTGTGTGTGTGTGTGTGTGTGTGTACACTGCTTTCTGTGAACATGTATATTAATTCGTGTGTGGACATTTTCCATGCACATTATAAAACTCCATTCATTAATTTATTCAACATCATCATCAAAAAAACACAATTATATGCATGTCTCGCAAAACATTATGCCTAAAATAATCAGTTTGTATATTATTTAGCACTCAGGAAAACTATTTAGCATACAACTATTTAACACAGCTATTAGCACACGGATATTAGCACACAGCTATTTAGCACACATACATTTAGCACAGCTATATAGCACACAGCTATTAGCACACAGCTATTAGCACACAGCTATTAACACAAAGCTATTAGCACACAGCTATTTAGCACACAACTATTAACACACAGCTATTTAGCACACAGCTATTAGCACACGCAACTATTAGCACACAGCTATTCAGCACACAACTATTAGCACACACCTATTAGCACACACCTATTAGCACACGCAACTATTAGCACACAGCTATTTAGCACATAACTATTAGCACACAGCTACTAGCACACAGCTATTAGCACACAACTATTAGCACACTGCTATTAGCACACAGCTACTAGCACACAGCTACTTTGCACACAGCTATTAGCACACAACTATTAGCACACAGCTATTAGCACACAGCTACTAGCACACAGCTACTAGCACACAACTATTAGCACACAGCTATTAGCACACAGCTACTAGCACACAGCTATTAGCACACAGCTACTAGCACACAGCTCAGTGAAAACCACCCGTAGCAGGAAGCAAGCGTCATGGCGGAGTGGAGCACATCCACCCCGGAGCACGGGTCTGCAGAAGTGAGAAAGTGCCTGCCACAGTTACAGTGCCGGGTATCTTCGTGAATCATACATGAGTAGGGAGGAGCCAGGGGTGCTAGCCGGGTCATGGAGCCGCTGGAGAACTCGCACTGAATATTTCATCACACTTTTAAATCACCGTCAGATGAGAACCGTATCAGCTCTCCACAATCTTGACAGCTTTGGGATGCCATAGCTTTGCTTTGAATTAACGGCGTAAATTTTTCATTTCAACTCGGATGTATTTGGGGAGCTGGTGAAAAGGACAGAAAGTGACAGACAGCGTGCGTGTGCGAAGCGTGACTATCTGAGTGCAGTCCCCAAGTGGAACTTTTCGCCGAGAGGACGTGCCGATGATGCAACACCCGCAGTAAAGACAAAGATACAGCTAGAGGCTGCTGTGTGTATGTAGCTAGAGGCTGCTGTGTGTATGTAGCTAGAGGCTGCTGTGTGTATGTAGCTAGAGGC
>JABMCL010002107.1:220000-227500 GCA_018857735.1 Alviniconcha marisindica | reverse complement strand
GAAAGAGGTCAAACACTAGGCACAAAAGGAAGAGCCGCTTTCGGGTCATCAGAAGGGACAGTCCTCACTTTCTGTTCATTTGGTGAAAGAAGTCAAACACTAGGCACAAAAGGAAGAGCCGCTTTCGGGTCATCAGAAGGGACAGTCCTCACTTTCTGTCCAAGTTCGGAAGGAAGGTGGTACATGATTACAGAGGTTAACCATGAGACAGAAAGGAAGGGGCCATCCGGTGACCGGAAGCCGATACTCACTTTCCATAGACAGGGTTCTGGATAGTGGTGCCGTTGGAGGCACCTCCGCCTCCAGCCCCGTCCTGGTAGGCCATGTTGATCTCTCCCAGTTCCTGCACCGTCTCATCGGGGGGCACGTACATGTTGAGACTCTGCAACCACAAACACAACCGTTATGTTCCAATGAACCGTGTCAGGACCTGCAACTACACACAGTACCGACATTACGCTCCAGTGAACAGTGTCAGACTCTGCAACCACATACAGTATTGTCATGTTCTCATGACCCGTTCAGGATCTGCAACTACAGGTAATAGTGTTATGTTCCAGTGAACCGTGTCAGGATCTGCATCCACAAACGGTACCGTTATGTTCCAGTGAACAGTGTCAGACTCTGCATCTACAGATAGTACCGTTATGTTCCAGTGAACCGTGTCAGGATCTGCATCTACAGATAGTACCGTTATGTTCCAATGAACCGTGTCAGGATCTGCATCTACAGATAGTACCGTTATGTTCCAATGAACCGTGTCAGGGCGTTGATGAGCGCATGATAAATGTACATTATTATTATTATAGGATCTGCATCCATAAACAGTACCATCATGTTCCAGTGAACCGTGTAAGGATCTGCATCCATAAACAGTACCGTCATGTTCCAGTGAACCGAGTCAGACTCTGCAAGCACAAACAGTACCGCTATGTTTCAGTGAAGGTGTGACTGCACCCTTTACTTAACAGCTGACAGAGGCAACGTACATGACACCTTCATGACACGTACATGACACGTTCATGACACGTACACGACACCTTCATACTCTGCAGCGGCAGACAGCCGGTCCACCCGTCATGTTTACACCAATTCCTCAATTTCCACTTCATATTTCATATCTTCTATCCTTCGGCCCGTTTCTTTCGCATCTCCGCTGCATCGGCTATGGCCACAACCCAGAGCGCTACGTGTCTTGACTTACCTGAGTCTCGTACTCCCGTAGGAAGCTGGGCGGTTCGGTGAAGTCAGCGCTGGCCATTGTAGCGTGGTAAACACGGTAACGTCGCATGTAGTGGTTGTACCTGTCAGCAAAATACCGTCATACTCAGGTAATGTCACATGCATTCGTTGATCTGTGATAATATGATGACAATGATAGACAGCATGCGAATAATCATGCTGAAGTGTATAAACACAAATCAACAGACAGAAATAAAAACCACAATGATTTGCGCAGTACAACGTCGACACAACAAGATCCAAATACATAAAATATTGAAAAGAACGCTTATTTATTATGACACAGACACACAATCTGCAAATTTTCGCGGAAATCCTCTTTGTCAAGCTACAAATAGACACTTGTACAACAGTTAGACGGTTAAAAACGACGATTCCCCGAAAATGTGCAGACTGTGTGGGTGTCCTAATGAATAGCGTCCTTCTGGTCCTTTCACGTGTTTGGGTCTTGTTTTAGAACGCTAGCAGTCCTTCTGGTCCTTTTACGTGTTTGGGTCTTGTTTTAGAACGCTAGCAGTCATTCTGGTCCTTTCACGTGTTTGGGTCTTGTTTTAGAACGCTAGCAGTCATTCTGGTCCTTTCACGTGTTTGGGTATTGTTTTAGAACGCTAGCAGTCATTCTGGTCCTTTCACGTGTTTGGGTCTTGTTTTAGAACGCTAGCAGTCATTCTGGTCCTTTCACGTGTTTGGGTCTTGTTTTAGAACGCTAGCAGTCATTCTGGTCCTTTCACGTGTTTGGGTATTGTTTTAGAACGCTAGCAGTCATTCTGGTCCTTTCACGTGTTTGGGTCTTGTTTTAGAACGCTAGCAGTCATTCTGGTCCTTTCACGTGTTTGGGTCTTGTTTTAGAACGCTAGCAGTCATTCTGGTCCTTTCACGTGTTTGGGTCTTGTTTTAGAACGCTAGCAGTCATTCTGGTTTCAGAGTTTTGTTGACAAAACAAGTGTGAATAATTCTGGTTGAGTTCTCATGCATGGGGCGGTCTGCTGGCCGACACAGCTTGACCATCTAACCCTGCCTCTGCCAAAGCCAGTGAACAGACACTTAACAACAAATAGTTCTCGTGATTGTGGAGAAAGAAAAGAAACATCTGAACGCTACATTCTACACTGCCCACGTTTTACACACGTACGTCAAAACACCATATTCAGACTCCCTGCAAATTTGCTAACATTACTACCCTCCTGCAAGGGGATCCAAACATATCAAACAATATGAACTCATTAATATTTAAAGCTGTCCAAGACTTCATTACCCAGTCCGGCCGTTTTGCCATAAATAGTTACTGGCACGTGCATTAAAGCTTCTCCTTCTTCTCTCTTCCTCTCTCTCTCTCTCTCCTCTCTCTCTCTTTCTTCTCTCGGTCTCTCTTTCTTCTCTCTCCGTTTTGATAAGATTTGATTGTTGTTTTCATGTTGTTTAATCATTACATACCGTTGTTGCAAAATGAATTAATTAGTAATTATGTTTGTGAGCATTTACTATAAGCCTAGCTTGTTTAATGCTCATACAATGATTTTGATTGTCCATATTTTCATGAATGTAAATAAACTTTGTTTAAACCAAAGCCAGTGTCAGACACTCGTTTCACTAACTAGACAAGGAGACAGGAGCAAGCCACCCTGATAAACCACACTAGACTTACTGCGGGGTGCGGCCACCCTGATAAACCACACTAGACTTACTGCGGGGTGCGGCCACCCTGATAAACCACACTAGTCTTACTGCGGGGTGCGGCCACCCTGTTAAACCACACTAGACTTACTGCGGGGTGCGGCCACCCTGTTAAACCACACTAGACTCACTGCGGGGTGCGGCCACCCTGTTAAACCACACTAGACTTACTGCGGGGTGCGGCCACCCTGTTAAACCACACTAGACTACTGCGGGGTGCGGCCACCCTGTTAAACCACACTAGACTCACTGCGGGGTGCGGCCACCCTGTTAAACCACACTAGACTTACTGCGGGGTGCGGCCACCCTGTTAAACCACACTAGTCTTACTGCGGGGTGCGGCCACCCTGTTAAACCACACTAGACTTACTGCGGGGTGCGGCCACCCTGTTAAACCACACTAGTCTTACTGCGGGGTGCGGCCACCCTGTTAAACCACACTAGATCTCACTGCGGGGTGCGGCCACCCTGTTAAACCACACTAGTCTTACTGCGGGGTGCGGCCACCCTGTTAAACCACACTAGTCACTGCGGGGTGCGGCCACCCTGTTAAACCACACTAGACTCACTGCGGGGTGCGGCCACCCTGTTAAACCACACTAGACTCACTGCGGGGTGCGGCCACCCTGTTAAACCACACTAGACTTACTGCGGGGTGCGGCCACCCTGTTAAACCACACTAGTCTTACTGCGGGGTGCGGCCACCCTGTTAAACCACACTAGACTTACTGCGGGGTGCGGCCACCCTGTTAAACCACACTAGTCTTACTGCGGGGTGCGGCCACCCTGTTAAACCACACTAGACTTACTGCGGGGTGCGGCCACCCTGTTAAACCACACTAGTCTTACTGCGGGGTGCGGCCACCCTGTTAAACCACACTAGTCTTACTGCGGGGTGCGGCCACCCTGTTAAACCACACTAGACTTACTGCGGGGTGCGGCCACCCTGTTAAACCACACTAGTCTTACTGCGGGGTGCGGCCACCCTGTTAAACCACACTAGTCTTACTGCGGGGTGCGGCCACCCTGTTAAACCACACTAGTCTTACTGCGGGGTGCGGCCACCCTGTTAAACCACACTAGTCTTACTGCGGGGTGCGGCCACCCTGTTAAACCACACTAGACTTACTGCGGGGTGCGGCCACCCTGTCTAAACCACACTAGTCTTACTGCGGGGTGCGGCCACCCTGTTAAACCACACTAGACTCACTGCGGGGTGCGGCCACCCTGTTAAACCACACTAGTCTTACTGCGGGGTGCGGCCACCCTGTTAAACCACACTAGTCTTACTGCGGGGTGCGGCCACCCTGTTAAACCACACTAGTCTTACTGCAGGGTGCGGCCACCCTGTTAAACCACACTAGTCTTACTGCGGGGTGCGGCCACCCTGATAAACCACACTAGTCTTACTGCGGGGTGCGGCCACCCTGTTAAACCACACTAGTCTTACTGCGGGGTGCGGCCACCCTGATAAACCACACTAGACTTACTGCGGGGTGCGGCCACCCTGATAAACCACACTAGACTCACTACGGGGTGCGGCCACCCTGTTAAACCACACTAGACTCACTACGGGGTGGGGCCACCCTGTTAAACCACACTAGACTCACTACGGGGTGCGGCCACCCTGTTAAACCACACTAGACTCACTACGGGGTGCGGCCACCCTGTTAAACCACACTAGACTCACTACGGGGTGGGGCCACCCTGTTAAACCACACTAGACTCTCTACGGGGTGGGGCCACCCTGATAACGCAGCATCCCGGCTCGCCCGTGGGGGACACTGCAGTGGGAAATGTGGTGTAAAGGGTGAGGTGCGAACTCTGAGGTGTGAACGATGTGGTGTGAACACTGAGGTGTGAACGATGTGGCGTGAACTCTGAGGTGTGAACGATGTGGTGTAAACACTGAGGTGTGAACGATGTGGTGTGAACAAAGGTACTCATCAGTTCTTTACCTGGTGTAGGACCTGACGATGACGATGACGCCGACGATAGCGAGGATGATGACGATGCCAGCGAGAGCGACGAGGGCGGACCAGGGGTCGTCGGTCCACCAGACGTGGGACTTGGTGATGGGCTTGCTGAGGGAGAAGGCGAACTGCCCCAGCTCCGAGAAGGCGGCGCTGTCCGACAGGCGCTGCGACAGGCCGGTGACGACGGTGAGGTCGTAGGGCTTGCGGACCTCCACCACCGTGCCCACGTTGATGTTCTGCCGCAGGGCCTGCAGCTCCACCACCGAGATGAGCGTCTCCAGGACGCTGTTCTCGTACAGCAGGAAGGAGCGGGTGTCGGCCACAACGAAGACGACGTCGGTGCCCGTGGCGTCGTAGTCCAGCACGGTGTCCTGCACCACCAGGCGGCGCTGGATGGCCTCGATGATGACGATCTGGCCGATGGCGTTCTGCAGCGTCCTACGGATGGCCTCCATGTCGGGGACGACGTTGCTGGGAAGTGTGTTGCTCAGCACCAGGACGAAGCGGTTTTTGTTCTCGATGAGGTTGACGTGGATGTCGGTCAGACTGGACAGGGCCGGGCTGCCGCCGTCGGAGGCCGTGACGGACAGCACGTAGCGGGTGGTGACGGTGGACAGCAGGTTGAACTGCACCGTGTTGAACAGGTTGCCGTCGCTGTCCAGGTAGAAGGGGGCGTTGCTGTCGGCCTGGGACAGCTGCAGAGACACGGCTCCGTTGTTGCCTTCGTCAGGGTCGGTGGCCGTGATTCGGTCGATCATCGTCATGGGCGCTGCCGCCGTGGACACGGCAAACACGTAGACCGGGCTGCTTATGTCGGCCGGGTACAGCGGGAACTCGAAGGCTGGCTGGTTGTCGTTCAAGTCCAGCACGCTGACCAGCAGGTAGGCGTAGGAGTACGTGTTGTACACGTTCTCAATCTGGCGCTTGACTCGGTGGGCGCTGCGCTTGCCGATGTTGACGCTGTAGCCCACAGCGACGGTGATGTTGTAGAAACCCGTCACCTCGTGATCCAAGCGTGTATTGCGTTCAATCACGCACTTGTTGTCGCTGGTGATTCGCGAGGTGAAGATGGGATCGAAGACTCGCTGCCGGTTGATCTCCACAATGTCGCAGTAATACGAACGTCCGGCCTCGACGTTGGCGATCTCCAGCGTGTAGGCGTTCCTGAGGGAAGCCGAGCTTTCCGTCGTCTCCACGATCTCCCAGTAGTGCACGAGGTTGGTGAAACCGATGGTGCGCACCACGTTCGTCTTCGTCACGTTGATGGTGACGGGCGCGCGGCTGCTCAGCGGCTGCCAGCTCCTGTCGATGGCGATGAGGTAGAAGAAATAGCTGTCGCTGTCGTCCAGAAGCAGGTTGTTGCGGACGTAGACCACGCCGTCGATGGTAACGCCAAAGTAGGTCTCCGCCAGCGGATAGTTCTCGTCGATCATGTAGTCGAAGAAGGCGTTGTTGGTGTTGGCGTTGAAGGGCTCGCTGTCGTCCTGGTCCACGGCGGTGACGGTGAAGAGCGTGCGGCCCACGGCCCACGTGTCCTCGATGTTGGCGCCGTAGCGGATCTCGGTGAACTCCGGGCGGTGGATGTTGCGGATGATGTTGATCGTCAGGGTGGTCCTGGCGCTCTTGGGCGGGATGGCGCTGTCCGCAGCCTCGATGGTCAGGAAGAAGACGTCCGGCACGCGGGCCTGCGACAGCTGCTGGCCCAGGATGACGTCACCCGTCGTGGGGCTGACGATGAAGAAGTCGGCATCCTGAGGGGCGATGTTGAACTGCGGGTCCGGGTAGCTGACGCCCACCACGCTGTAGACGAGCTGGCCGCTGGGTGTGTTGGCCGGGTCGGCGTCCGTGGCCTCCACTCTCTGCACCACGGAGCGCACGGGCAGGTACTCGGACACCGTGATGTTGAAGCCGCTGACGGCGAAGACAGGCGTGTTGGGGTTCCTGCGGACGTTGACGAAGACCTCGGCCATGGCATCGCGCGCTGAGGCGCCCTGCACGGGCGTGTCCACGGCGCGGACCGTCATGGTGTAGGTGGTGGTGCTGTCCAGCAGCAGCGAGTTCCGCACGCGGATGATGCCCGTGTCGGAATCCACGGAGAAGTAGATGGAGGCGGGCACGGAGCTCAGCAGGGAGAAGGCGATGCGGTCCTGTAACACGCACACAGGGGGCAATGAACCACGACCACTCTGACTACACACTCGGCAATGACGGCAACGGTGACAAGGACATGGGTATGAACGACTCATGGACCCATCCCACCCCCTGTGTACACTCACACCCGCCCACCCCCCGCCCCCCGTGTACACTCACACCCGCCCCCCTCCTGCCCCCCGTGTACACTCACACTCGCCCCCCCCCCCTGCCCCCCGTGTACACTCACACCGCACCCCCCCCCCCCCGCCCCCCGTGTACACTCACACACACACCCCTGCCCCCTGTCACTCACACCAGCCCCCCCCCCCCCCATGTACACTCACACCGCACCCCCCTTCCCCCGGTCACTCCACCCCCCCCCCCCCCCCCACCCCCCCCCGTACACTCCACCCACCCCCCCGCCCCCCGTGTACACTCACACCCACCCCCCCGCCCCCCGTGTACACTCACACCG
>JABMCL010002107.1:172500-217500 GCA_018857735.1 Alviniconcha marisindica | reverse complement strand
TCCCAGTGTCAACATCTTAACTTACAGCGTCAGCATCACCAAATAACAGTGTCAGCATCATCATCTTACAGCGTCAGCATCATCAACTTTCAGAGTCAGCATCATCATTTTACAGCGTCTGCATCATCAACTGACGGTGTCAGCATCATCATTTTACAGCGTCAGCATCATCCACTTATGGTGTCAGCATCATCTTACAGCGTCATCAACTTACAGTGTCAGCATCATCATCTTACAGCGTCAGTATCATCAGCTTACGGTGTCAGCATCATCATCTTACAGCGTCAGCATAATCAACTTACGGTGTCAGCATCGTCATTTTACAGCGTCAGCATCATCAACTTACGGTGTCAGCATCATCATCTTACAGCGTCATCAACTTACAGTGTCAGCATCATCAACTTACAGCGTCAGCGTAAAAAAACTTACGGTGTCAGCATCATCATTTTACAGCGTCAGCATCATCAAATTACGGTGTCAGCATCATCACCTTACAGCGTCATCAACTTAGTGTCAGCATCATCATTTTACAGCGTCAGCATCATCAACTTACGGTGTCAGCATCCGTGGCGTTGACCTTGAGGAAGGCGACCCCGAGGGACTGGTCCTCACTGATGGTGAGGGAGATGTCTCCGTGCAGGAAGCGCGGGCTGTTGGCGTTGCGCGTGACGATCACCCGGATGATGGTGGTGGCGCGCACAGAGTTGTCGTCCGTGCGATAGGCCACCAGGCGAATCTGTGCAGGGGATGATTGCATGTGAATAACACAACAACTCGTTCAGCTGCTCTGTAGTAATAACACAACAACTCGTTCAGCTGCTCTGTAGTAATAACACAACAACTCGTTCAGCTGCTCTGTAGTAATAACACAACAACTCGTTCAGCTGCTCTGTAGTATTAACACAACTCGTTCACCTGCTCTGTAGTATTAACACAACTCGTTCACCTGCTCTGTAGTATTAACACAACTCGTTCACCTGCTCTGTAGTATTAACACAACTCGTTCACCTGCTCTGTAGTATTAACAAAACTCGCTCAGCAGCTCTGTAGTAATAACACAACTCGTTCAGCAGCTCTGTAGTATTAACACAACTCGTTCACCTGCTCTGTAGTATTAACACAACTCGCTCAGCATCTCTGTAGTAATAACACAACAACTCGTTCAGCAGCTCTATAGTATTAACACAACTATGCAGTAAGGATAGATTGCAGTGACCCTTTTGCTAATGTAAAAACTCATTAAAAACAAACCGCAGAAAGTTTAATACTTTGACGTATTATGTAAGCGTGAAATTTCATAAACTATGGATGAAGCGCTTTTGAGATTGTTTTATATTTATACATATTATAATTGATACTTGGTCAAATGCAATATGAAATTGTGTGTGTGTGTGTGTGTGTGTGTGTGTGTGTGTGTGTGTGTGTGTGTGTGTGTGTGTTGTGTGTGTTGTGTGTGTGTCTGTGTGTGTTTGTATAAGGAATACATTATAATGACTATATCATTATTATTTATTTTAGGTCGAAGTGTGGGGAAAAACAAGCAAGTAATTAGTTGTTGCTGTACTATATTTAGATCTGGAAGACCTTAAACACAGTGGATCTGGAGGGGGTGGGGAAAGCACGGAGAGAGAAAACGTCCTGCTCCTTTCATGAAGAATCTACTGGGTGCACCCCCACCCCCCTTCCCCCAAGCGTCACGTGACTCACCACATAGGAGTCGGCGGTGTCGGAGCGCAGGCTCTGGGCCAGCGTGATCAGCCCGTTGTTGACGTCCAGGCGGAAGAGCGTGGAGGCCAGACCGTCGCCAGTGATCTCGTACAGCAGGGCTCTCTGTCACCACAACCAAAACACCGCTCAGCCACCACCGCCACAACACCACAACCACAACACCACCGCCACAACACCGCCACAACACCACAACCACAACACCACCGCCACAACAACGCTCAGCCACCACCGCCACAACACCACAGCCACAACACTGTTCAGCCACCATCGCCACTCACACATCATACTTCACATATCATACACCACACATCACACATCGTACGCCACACTTCCTGTATCATACAACACACATCACAGATGACGGGTATCATACAACACACATCACAGATGACGGGTATCATA
The DNA here is from genome assembly GCA_018857735.1 of Alviniconcha marisindica. NCBI lineage: Eukaryota > Metazoa > Mollusca > Gastropoda > Provannidae > Alviniconcha > Alviniconcha marisindica. Next base: position 215,370 of record JABMCL010002107.1, on the reverse strand, counting down.
CAACACACATCACAGATGACGGGTATCATACAACACACATCACAGATGACGGGTATCATACAACACACATCACAGATGACGGGTATCATACAACACACATCACAGATGACGGGTATCATACAACACACATCACAGATGACGGGTATCATACAACACACATCACAGATGACGGGTATCATACAACACACATCACAGATGACGGGTATCATACAACACACATCACAGATGACGGGTATCATACAACACACATCACAGATGACGGGTAAAAGTAGGCATGACAGGTCGTCAGCTGTGAGATGACACAGCCAACAACGCACACCGCACCAGATGACGGGTACAAGCCAGAGCAATCGACAGCATCGTCACCGTGAGATGACACAGCCAACAACGCACACCGCACCAGATGACACAGCCAACAACGCACACCGCACCAGATGACACAGCCAACAACGCACACCGCACCAGATGACACAGCCAACACGCACAGCTTCACGTTGCCACCGCACCAGATGACACAGCCAACAACGCACACCGCACCAGATGACACAGCCAACACGCACAGCTTCAGGTTGCCACATCAGCTGTCAGATGACACAGCCAACAACACACACAGCACCAAGTGGCCACAGATAGCTGTCAGATGACAGCCAACACACACAGCACCAAGTGGCCACAGATAGCTGTCAGATGACAGCCAACACACACAGCACCAAGTGGCCACAGATAGCTGTCAGATGACAGCCAACACACACAGCACCAAGTGGCCACAGATAGCTGTCAGATGACAGCCAACAGCCGTATTGGATGTTGGCAGATTCTCTCTCCGAGGTCAACCTAGTACGTATCAGTGGCAGTCTGTTTCGTTATACAGTAGCGATGTCACTGTCCCTGTGTCCAGCTTGTCACACTCATCCTAACCCCCTCGCCGTGTTGTTATATCCAACCCTGACCAAGTACTAAAGATGAAGGCTCGACCAGTCCATCGCCTTCAGCACCGCGATGGTCAGGCGGTGACAGCAGGAGAGAGATGTGGATAACTCACCCCCAGGGGGTCGGAGGCGGTGACCTGGATGATGTTGGTGTCCAGGGCCTTGTCCTCAGGCACGGTGACGACGTACTCGGACTGGGAGAAGGCGGGGTTGCCCTCACGGCGGATGCGGATGGTGACCACCACCTCGCTGGACTGGGTGGGGATGCCTTGGTCGGAGGCTCGCACTGTCAGCTGCAACACAAACCTTTCAGTCAGCTACAACACAAACCTTTCAGTCAGCTGCAACACAGACCTTTCAGTCAGCTACAACACAAACCTTTCAGTCAGCTACAACACACACACAAACCTTTCAGTCAGCTACAACACAAACCTTTCAGTCAGCTACAACACAAACCTTTCAGTCAGCTACAACACAAACCTTTCAGTCAGCTACAACACAGACACAAACATTTCAGTCAGCTACAACACAAACCTTTCAGTCAGCTACAACACATACACAAACCTTTCAGTCAGCTACAACACACACACAAACCTTTCAGTCAGCTACAACACACACACAAACATTTCAGTCAGCTGCAATACAGACACAAACATTTCAGTCAGCTGCAACACTGACACAAACCAAACCAAACTGGCCGTTCCCAGCAAGACATCAGTAACTGACTCCACAGCTAGGGACAGCAAAGCCTAGCGAGTGTAGGGAGACCCGGCCTGTGACTGACCACAGCTAGGGACAGCAAAGCCTAGCGTGTATAGGGAGACCCAGCCTGTGACTGACCAGCTAAGGACAGCAAAGCCTAGAGAGCGTAGCGAGACCCAGCCTGTAACTGACCACAGCTAGGGACAGCAAAGCATAGAGAGCGTAGCGAGACCCAGCCTGTGACTGACCACAGCTAGGGACAGCAAAGCCTAGTGAGTGTAGGGAGACCCAGTCTGTGACTGACCACAGCTAGGGACAGCAAAGCCTAGCGAGAGTAGCGAGACCCAGCCTGTGACTGACCACAGCTAGGGACAGCAAAGCCCAGAGAGCGTAGCGAGACCCACCCTGTAACTGACCACAGCTAGGGACAGCAAAGCCCAGAGAGCGTAGCGAGACCCAGCCTGTGACTGACCACAGCTAGGGACAGCAAAGCCTAGACAGCGTAGCGAGACCCACCCTGTAACTGACCAGCTAAGGACAGCAAAGCCTAGCGAGAGTAGGGAGACCCACCCTGTAACTGACCAGCTAAGGACAGCAAAGCCTAGAGAGCGTAGCGAGACCCAGCCTGTGACTGACCACAGCTAGGGACAGCAAAGCCTAGACAGCGTAGCGAGACCCACCCTGTAACTGACCAGCTAAGGACAGCAAAGCCTAGCGAGAGTAGGGAGACCCACCCTGTAACTGACCAGCTAAGGACAGCAAAGCCTAGAGAGCGTAGCGAGACCCACCCTGTACACGTCGAGCGGGGCGGTGGTGAGCGACACCCGGGCGCTGATGTCTCCGGTCTCGGGGTCGATCTGGAAGAGGGCCCTAGCCTCCACGGGGCTGACGATGCTGTAGGTCACCCGGCCGTTGGGCGTGGTGTCGGGGTCCGAGTCCACGGCCTGCAGCGACACGATGGTGTCCAACACCGAGATGCCCTCCGACACGATGACGTCGGCGGACGGGGCGTTGACGAAGGCGGGGCGGCCGGTGTTGCGGAGAATGGTCACCACCACGCTGGCTGTGGTGGACTGGCTGAGAGCTCCCAGGTCGCGTGCTATCACACGGAACTGCAACACCACGGGCAGACAACTCTTGTGGAAACATGAACTGCGGGCAGACAACTCTTGTAGGAACATAAACTGCGGGCAGACAACTCTTTTGTATGAACACGGACTGCGGGCAGTCAACTCTTGTAGGAACATGAACTGCTGCGTGAGTATGACACAGGTCGGAGTAGGACAGAATGAACATGGAGGCGAAGAAGGGCCGAAAGAAGATGAAAAAGATAGGAAAAAACTCCATAAACAGAAACAAAAAAAGAGACTGAGAGAGACCGTGTGTGCGTGTTAGACAGGGAGGGACAGACAGACAGAAAGACAGAGAGAGTGAGAGAGGGACACAGAAGCAGAGGACGAAGGAAAAAATAAAGAAAATAAAGAATAGTATACTAACAAGAAAGAAAGGAAGAAGAAAAAAAACCTTCCTTCTTCCATTCTTTCATGTTACTATTCTTCATTTAGGAAGAACAGAAACCACAGTATGGGAAAACAAAGGAAGGAGCGGGTGGCGAGCGGCGCCGTCAGACGGCCATAGGATGGCCAGCGGATGGCCAGAGGATGGCCAGAGGACGGCCAGAGGATGGCCAGAGGACGGTCAGACCAGCCGATGACTCACGTTGTAGACACTCGGCGTGCTCTGTGTCAGAGCCTTGGAGATGCGGATGAGGCCGGTGAACGGGTCGATGTTGAAGAACTCGTTGGCCGTGGACAGCCCATCGATCTCAAAGGTCAGCTGGTTCTCCGGGTCCTGTGGAGGAACACAGACACACACTCAGCGACGCCTTGACCACTGGGCCCATCCTGCCCTAAGGTTCACGGCCAGCCAACGCCTAGGTGTCCGCAGTAACCGAGTGATAAAACTGTCCGAACCTTCTCGCCCCCTTACCCATTACTATCCCTACGCCCCCCCCCCCCCCCCCCCCCCCCCCCCCCCCCCCCACTAAGCATCCAACCACTCTAACACACCAACCCATCTAAACATCCTGTATCCAAACACCCCACCCTCTAAGCATCCCTTATCCCTCAACAGCCCACCAGTTTACACACAAGCCCCTCTAAATACCCCGTATTTCGATACACCCACCTCTCTAAACATCCCGTATTTCTAAACAGCCAACCATTTTGCACCCCACCCCTCTAAAGATCCCGTATTTCTAAACACCGCAACCATCTAAAGATCCCGTATTTATAAATACCTGACCTCTATAAACAGCCTGTATCGGTAAACATCTCAATATTTTACACACAAGCTCCTTTAAATATCCAGTATTTCTAAACACCCCACCACCCTAACACACCAACCCCTCTAAACAGTCCGTACCTCTAAATACCCTCCCGTCTGAACACATACACACCTCGCCCCTCAAAACACCAAACACCTCTAACACCCCGTCCCTGTAAACACCCCCCCCCCAAAAAAAAAAAAAAAAAAAAACCTCTAACATCCCGTCTTTGTAAACACCCCGCCCCACAAAACACCAAACACCTCTAACATCCCGTCCTTGTAAACACCCCGCCCTCTCCACTGACTCACCGTAATGTCTAACACCCCATCCTTGCAAACACCCCTCCCCTCAAAATACCAAACACCTCTTACACCCCATCCTTGTAAACACCCCGCCTCTCAAATCACCAAACACCTCTAACACCCCATCCTTGTAAACACCCCGCCCCACAAAACACCAAACACCTCTAACCCCCTATCCTTGTAAACACCCCGCCCCTCAAAACACCAAACACCTCTAACACCCCGTCCTTGTAAACACCCCGTCCCTCAAGTCACCAAACACCTCTAACACCCCGTCCTTGTAAACACCCCGCCCCCCAAAACACAAACATAACACCCCTCCGTCCCCCCCCCACAAAACACCGAACACCTCTAACACCCCGTCCTTGTAAACACCCCGCTCCCAAAAACACCAAACACCTCTAACACCCCGTCCTTGTCAACACCCCGCCCTCTCCACTGACTCACCGTGATGTCGGAGTCGGTGGCCTCCACGCGAACGACACTGGAGCCCACGGAGGCGTAGTCGTAGACGGAGGCGGAGTAGGAGTTCTGGCTGAAGACCGGAGCGAAGAGGTTCCTCAGCACGTTGATCTGCACCGACTCGCTCACCACGATGTCCGGGTTGCCCGTGTCGCGCGCCGTCACCAGCAGCTGCACACAGGAGGTATTCACACTGACCATGCACTTTGCTGACCACAGTGACCGGGGTGCTAGTGCACACAGGAGGTATTCACACTGACCATGCACTTTGCTGACCACGTGACCGGGGTGCTAGTGCACACAGGAGGTATTCACACTGACCATGCACTTTGCTGACCACGTGACCGGGGTGCTAGTGCACACAGGAGGTATTCACACTGACCATGCACTTTGCTGACCACAGTGACCGGGGTGCTAGTGCACACAGGAGGTATTCACACTGACCATGCACTTTGCTGACCACAGTGACCGGGGTGCTAGTGCACAAGCCGTCACCAACAGCGGGATGGCAGTGTGAAGCAACATGTCACACCAAACAAGCCTTCCATAGCCACAAGCGCGGTGGTCACGTCTTTCGGCGTTCGGTCCGCTTCCCCATTAACTTGATCACGGTTTTCCCTGGAGAATACTCAGCTTTCACCTTCATCGTGCGTGCTAACTGCTGCACTTACCATGCTATCATAAACTCTTTCACACTTTCACACACACACACACACACACACAAACCACACTGCACACACACACACACCAGCACAACACACACACCACACACACCCCACACACACACACACACACCACACACACACACAACACACACCACACACACACACACCACACACCCACACACACACACACACACACACACACACACACACACACACACACACACACAACACACACACACACACACACACACACACACACAACACACACAAACACAACACAACACACACCACCACACACACACCACACACACACACACACACACACACCACACCACACACACACACACACACACACACACAACACACACACACACACTTGACACAGTGGCCAAAGCAGGACAAGAGGCTGTGTGCACTGACCGTGTAAGTGGCGAAGACGTCGGTGTTTCCGAGGAGAGCGCGGCGAACACTGATGGCGCCCGTGTTCTCGTTGAGCGTGAAGTAGGTGATGCCTGGCTGGAAGCCCTCCAGGCGGTACAGGATGGCTCCCTGAGAGAAATCAGCACCACAAGATTACAAACCTCACCTGAACACACACCTGCGGCACTGGCCACCTCCACACGAGGCGTATGTAACGTGATCATCCCGTACTTCTTTTCCTTCAGTGCAAAACGTAGGTGTACATTGTTGCAAATTCTGCTTGAATATGAAGTAAAAAATACGTAAACTGGACACCAGTATGATGTTGATGAGATCTGACGGTAGCAATGCACACATTAAATTGCACTGTGTTGTTATATCACACATATACACACACACACACACGCACACACGCACGCACGCACGCACGCACGCTCGCACGCACGCACGCACGCACGCTCGCACGCACGCACGCACGCACGCACGACACAGCACACAAAGCTCCATAAATCACACACGTAGACTGTCATCCCACACTCTTCACCGCCCCCCCCCCCACACACACACACACAGAGGCACCAGCCCTCTTCCTTCCCTGTGGGGCACTGACCCTGAGGTCGGGGTCGACGGCGCGGACGGTGAAGACGGTGGTGTTGACGGCCTGGGTGATGGGCACGCCGGCCACGTAGGGCGTGTTGGTGAAGACGGGGGGGCCGCTGTCGCGCAGCACATTGATCACCACTGTGGCACGCGCCACGCGCTGGATCGTCACCGCCCGGTCGTCCACAGCCTCGATCTCGAACTGAAACACACACAGCAGGCATGTCTCACGTTCACACCGGTGTCAGACACGGCTTGCCCACCCCAGAATCAGACATCTCATACCCACACCGAAGGCAGATATTGCATACCCGCACCAGGTTCAGAATCCCTTACCCACACCAGTGTCAGACATCTTATACCCACACCAGGACCATCATCAGTACCCACACCAGTGTCAGACATCTTATACCCACACCAGGACCATCATCAGTACCCACACCAGGACCATCATCAGTATCCACACCAGGACCATCATCAGTACCCACACCAGGACCATCATCAGTACCCACACCAGAACCATCAACAGTACCCACACCAGGACCATCAACAGTACCCACACCAGGACCATCATCAGTACCCACACCAGGACCATCATCAGTACCCACACCAGGACCATCAACAGTACCCACACCAGGACCATCATCAGTACCCACACCAGGACCATCAACAGTACCCACACCAGAACCATCATCAGTACCCACACCAGGACCATCATCAGTCCACACCAGGACCATCATCAGTCCACACCAGGACCATCATCAGTACCCACACCAGGACCATCATCAGTACCCACACCAGGACCATCATCAGTACCCACACCAGGACCATCATCAGTACCCACACCAGGACCAGCATTGGTACCCACACCAGAGTCAACATAAACACCCACACCAGGGTCAACATGAACATCCACACCAGGGTCAACATGAACACCCACACCAGAGTCAACATGAACACCCACACCAGGGTCAACATGAACACCCACATCAGGGTCAAAGTCAATACCCACTCCAGGGTCAACATCAGTACCCACACCAGGGTCAACATCAGTACCCACACCAGGGTCAACATCAGTACCCACACCAGGGTCATACGTTGAACAATGGCCACTTTTAAGGGGCAGAAATACACGCGCAGCACACAGACAGCCAGAGCCACACCAGGTGGGTGGAGGGGTGAGGGGGTGGGGGCAGTATCGTGACGTCACTCACCGTGTATTGGCTGCGGGTGGTGGCTTGTAGCGAGGACTTAAGCACGATGGTTCCACTGTCCGGACTCAGGTAGAACAGGTTCTGCTCAGCCACCGTGCCCAGGTTGCTGTAGATGACCCTGTCCTGTAACCAACACAGCGACACAGGTTGACAACACACGCTTTTGGGGTTACACCTGTCCTGTAACCAATACTCATGCTGACAACACAAGCATTTGGGGTACACCTGTCCTGTAACCAACACACACGCTGACAACACAAGCATTTGGGGTATATCTGTCCTATAACCAACAGGCTGACAACACAAGTGTTTGGGGTACACCTATCCTGTAAAATAAACACAGGCTAACAAGACAAGTGTTTGGAGTACCTCTGTCCTGCAATAGGCACACAGACCGACACCACAAATATTCACCGTGCCGCACAAGAGGTGGGAGAGATCAGTGAAATGAACACCGGGCTTGTGCCTGTTCAGCAACTTTAGCCAGACACCTCGTGCCTGTTCAGCAACTTTAGCCAGACACCTCGTGCCTGTTCAGCAACTTTAGCCAGACACATCGTGCCTGTTAGGACTCCAGACAAAAACATGTACTGGTCGTCAGCTGTGACCTCCATGGTGACCTCCATGGTGACCTGCAGATTTGCTCAGACGGCATGGCACCCGATCGGACAGAACTTCCCAACGAATGTCGTCACCCGGAACCTCCCATCGCGACTTATACCATTACATAGAAGCTGTATACCACGGCCATTTACATCATCACACACAAGTCTGGCAAGTTAGGTGGCTACACAAAGATATTCGTGTCTACTTTACACCATCGCACAAGTTCCTCCTGTCTACTTACACCACCACACATAATTCCTTGAGTACTTACATCATCAAACGAAAATCCTCCTATCTACTTACACCACCACACGAAAATCCTCTTGTCTACTTACACCATCACACGGAAATCCTCCGGTCTACTTACACCATCACACAGAAATCCTCCTGTCTACTTAACCCATCACACAGAAATCCCCCTGTCTACTTACACCGTCACACAAAAATCTACTTACACCATCAGAATCGGTGGCGATGGGCGTGCCGATGACGTCGCCCACAGGGAAGGTCTCGGCGATGCTGTACTCGTAGCGCACCTCGCTGAAGATGGGGCCGTTGGCGTTGCGCTGCACGCTGATCACCAGGTCCCGCTCCGCGCGGTTGTCGGGGTAGGCAGTGTCGTACGCCTGGACACGCGCCTGCACAGGGTGGGAATCAGCGTTAGTGAGTGCCTCGACGTGTCTTGAGTCTAGTGGGAATCAGCGTTAGTGAGTGCCTTGACGTGTCTTGAGTCTAGTGGGAATCAGCGTTAGTGAGTGCCTTGTGTCCTAAGTCTAGAGGGAATCAGCGTTAGTGAGTGCCTTGACGTGTCGTAAGTCTAGTGGAAATCAGCGTTAGTGAGCGCCTTGACGTGTCTTGAGTCTAGTGGAAATCAGCGTTAGTGAGTGCCTCGACGTGTCGTAAGTCTAGTGGAAATCAGCGTTAGTGAGCGCCTTGACGTGTCTTGAGTCTAGTGGGAATCAGCGTTAGTGAGTGCCTTGTGTCCTAAGTCCAGTGGGAATCAGCGTTAGTGAGCGCCTTGTGTCCTAAGTCCAGTGGGAATCAGCGTTAGTGAGCGCCTTGTCGTGTCCTAAGTCTGGATACGCGCCTGCACAGAGTGGGAATGAACACCAGTCACCACCTTGTCGTGTCGTTGTTACTGGTTGTCAGCTGAAGCTGTGGAGAAATCGGTGATGACCTGAACAATGCCGCAACAACTGAACGGCAATAGGCCGCTCGACCCAGGCTGATACTGTCTACACAGGCCTGTGGGACAGGGGTTCATACCACCAAACAACACCGATAATAACTCTCGACAGGTGCAACAAGGGTCATAACAACAGGGACGCGAATCGCCTGCAATAACAACTACCTGGCGTGCGAGCCACTACAGTGTAGAGCGAGCGGGACTCACCGTGTAGGTCTCGCGGCCATCGCCGTCCGACAGCAGACTGTTCCTCAGCACCAGGTTGCCGCTGACCGCGTTGAGCTCAAAGAAGCTCTGCACCGGGAAGATGCCCACCAGCTCGTAGCGAATGGCGCCCTGAATCACACCAGCAACAACCGCTTTCAACACGCCTCTCTTCTGCCCGGACGCGTGCCTGTACGTGCGTGCATGTGCGTCTGCGTGCGTGCGTGCGCGTTTGTATGCATCAAAAACACGATAACAATGTAAAATTATTGCTTTTGTGTTTAGCATGATCAAAATTCAGCCGAGCTAAATATCGTAGTGTTGCGTCCTAACATTTGACATTGCCCTGTACCTGCCGTTTTATACAATTCTGTCGTGATACAAACATTTGACATTGCCCTGTACCTGCCGTTTTATACAATTCTGTCGTGATACAAACATTTGACATTGCCCCGTACCTGCCGTTTTATACAATTCTGTCGTGATACAAACATTTGACATTGCCCTGTACCTGCCGTTTTATACAATTCTGTCGTGATACAAACATTTGACATTGCCCTGTACCTGCCGTTTTATACAATTCTGTCGTGATACAAACATTTGACATTGCCCTGTACCTGCCGTTTTATACAATTCTGTCGTGATACAAACATTTGACATTGCCCTGTACCTGCCGTTTTATACAATTCCGTCGTGATACAAACATTTGACATTGCCCTGTACCTGCCGTTTTATACAATTCCGTCGTGATACAAACATTTGACATTGCCCTGACCTCAAGATTGCCGTTTTATACAATTCCGTCATAAGAAAAACATTTGACATTGCCCTGACCTCAAGATTGCCGTTTTATACAATTCTGTCATAACGACCTGCCTGACCTGAGGTTGTTGTTTTGTGTTGGCTGTGCACCTGACCTCGATGTCATTGTTTTCTTTTCCTATTGCCCTGACCCCGAGGTCGTGGTTTTGTACTGGCTATTGCCCTGACCCCGAGGTCGTTTTGTACTGGCTATTGTCCTGACCCCGAGGTCGTTTTGTACTGGCTATTGCCCTGACCCCGAGGTCGTTTTGTACTGGCTATTGCCCTGACCCCGAGGTCGTTTTGTACTGGCTATTGCCCTGACCCCGAGGTCGTTTTGTACTGGCTATTGCCCTGACCCCGAGGTCGTTTTGTACTGGCTATTGCCCTGACCCCGAGGTCGTTTTGTACTGGCTATTGTCCTGACCCCGAGGTCGTTTTGTACTGGCTATTGCCCTGACCCCGAGGTCGTTTTGTACTGGCTATTGCCCTGACCCCGAGGTCGTTTTGTACTGGCTATTGCCCTGACCCCGAGGTCGTTTTGTACTGGCTATTGCCCTGACCCCGAGGTCGTTTTGTACTGGCTATTGCCCTGACCCCGAGGTCGTTTTGTACTGGCTATTGCCCTGACCCCGAGGTCGTTTTGTACTGGCTATTGCCCTGACCCCGAGGTCGTTTTGTACTGGCTATTGCCCTGACCCCGAGGTCGTTTTGTACTGGCTATTGCCCTGACCCCGAGGTCGTTATTTGGTACTATTTCCCTGACCTCGAGGTCGTTGTTTGGTACTGGCTATTTCCCTGACCCCGAAGTCGTGGTTTTGTACTGGCTATTGCCCTGACCCCGAAGTCGTTGTTTGGTACTGGCTATTTCCCTGACCTCGAGGTCGTTGTCGGTGGCGGTGACGGTGTAGACGGTCCTGTTGACGGCTTGCTGCTCGTCCAGGGTGACGGAGCCGGGCAGGTTGGTGAAGAGCGGGGAGAAGAGGTCGCGCAGCACCGTCACGATGACAGTGGCCGAGGCGAACTGCTGGTTGCTGCCCACGTTGTCCTGGGCCGTCACGGTGATCTGCACACAGACACGGCAGGTTGACTAACTGCACGTTGAGCTGCATACAGACACGGCAGGTTGACTAACTGCACGTTGAGCTGCATACAGACACGGCAGGTTGACTAACTGCACGTTGAGCCGCTCACAGACACGGCAGGTTGACTAACTGCACGTTGAGCTGCACACAGACACGGCAGGTCGACTAACTGTACGTTGAGCTGCGGAAACACAGGGGAGATTAACAAACTGCAAGCTGATCTTCAGAAACCAGACCAAACTGACAAACTGGTTGTCGATCTGTCAAAACGCATGTGAGATTCACAAACTATACATTGATCGGCGGAGAAGCAGGTGAAACTGACAAGCGAAAGCTCTCTGTCCGACGATGTTCGGACATGCAGTCGAGGTTCACAAACTGCCGGTTCTGTTCGGCGATCTGTGAGCACACAGCAGCAGGTCACCCGTCACAACCACAGCGTTCCACAGTGTGTCAGTTCACATCCAACAACGGAACGAGGAAACGCAAGACAGGAGCACAGGGAACACTGCTGCAGGCACCGCACAGTAATACAAGGACTGACGGGCACGACACACGGAAGGCCGGAACAGCAAAAGCCACGGAGGAAACAAAACAGCAAACCGTTTTATCTCAGGACATCGGCAACAACAACAACAACAACAACAACAACAACAACAACAGCAACAAACAACAACAGCAGCAACAAAAGCAATTGGTTCTCACCGTGTATTCTGTGGATCGCGAGACATCAGTAGCCAGAGACACGGACACACGGATCAGGCAGGTGCTGGGGTCGATGTCAAAGTACCGCAGGGCTGCGCTGTCCCCGGTGATCTGACACGTGACTGCGTTCTGAAAACAGTCCAAAACCAGAGACGTGATAACATTCATCACCGGCCTGACGCCCTTCTACACATCCTGAACTTCTCTTTCCCTGCCTCTTCGTGGACTCTCACGGGAACACCCGCTTGTCTGATGTTCAGGAACTGAACAGAACAACAACAACATATGTTTGGCATTTGGGATTGGATAATGATCAATGTAACAAAACAATATCCCAGAGAAATAAAGCTTAGAGTTGTAGATATCATACACTGAAAACCATGGAGAGAAATAACAAACACATTAAGTCAAGCAAACACCCGAAAGTAAGCAAACAAAAAAGCAGGTGGGGATTCTTCCTCAATAGACACACAACACCGATGATTGGACAGCAGACACACAACACCGGTGATTGGACAGCAGACACACAACACCGGTGATTGGACAGCAGACACACAACACCGGTGATTGGACAGCAGACACACAACACCGGTGATTGGACAGCAGACACACAACACCGGTGATTGGACAGCATACACACAACACCGGCGATTGGACAGCAGACACACAACACTATAGCGACTAGACAGCCGACACACAACACTAGTGATTGGACAGCAGACACACAACACTATAGCGATTAGACAGCAGACACACAACACTATAGCGATTAGACAGCAGACACACAACACTATAGCGATTAGACAGCAGACACACAACACTATAGCGATTAGACAGCCGACACACAACACTAGTGACTGGACAGCAGACACATCTGCGAGTCGTGAGCGGAATCTGTCGAGTTGCTATGGAAACGCGATGAACCGCTGACTGATTTATTTTTTATATTTAACGTCCAGTCAACCGTGACGGTGATATGATGGCGAAACGCAGGTCACCAAATCACCAGTGAAGTCGGATTCACTGTTAGAGTACAAAACCATTGCCTGTAAGACGTCATCGGGATGCAAGCATGCTACGCAACCCTAGGGTTGGAACCGATGGTGTACAGCAGTAGAAGACAGCACCAATTGTAGAAGACAGAGCTAGTTGTAAAAGACAATACCAGCAGTGTAAGACAGTGCTAGTTGTAAAAGACAATACCAACTGTGTAAGACAGTGCTAGTTGTAAAAGATAGTACCAGCTGTACAAGACAGTGCTAGCTGTAAAAGATAGTACCAGCTGTACAAGACAGTGCTAGCTGTAAAAGACAGTGCTAGCTGTAAAAGACAGTAACAACTGTATACGACTGTGCTAGCTGTAAAAGAGAGTACCAACTGTAGAAGACAGCACCAGCTGTATAAGACAGTGCTAGCTGTAAAAGAGAGTACCAACTGTAGAAGACAGTACCAGCTGTATATGGCTGTGCTAGCTGTAGAAGACAGTACCAACTGTAGAAAACAGCACCAACTGTAGAAGACAGTACCCCTGTATGACAGTATCAGCTGCAGCAGACAGTGCCATCTGCTGAAGACCTGAAACCAAAGGAGGCACTTACGCCGTCGGGGTCGGAGACGTTGAGTTTCTCAATGTAGGTGCCGACCACCGTGTCTTCCCGCACCGTCTTGCGGTACACAGCGGGGAAGAAGACCGGCCGGTTCAGGTTCCTCAGCACCGAGATGAACACTTCCGCTGTGGACGACAGGTAGGTGGCGCCAGTGTCGTAGGCACGGATACGGAGCTGAAGACCGCACAGTACAGAGCGACACGTTGCGCTTAGTCACGATCACATAGTACACAGAGCGTCACGTTGTGCTTAGGCACGATCACATAGTACACAGAGCGTCACGTTGTGCTTAGTCACGATCACATAGTACACAGAGCGTCACGTTGTGCTTAGTCACGATCACATAGTACACAGAGCGTCACGTTGTGCTTAGTCAAGATCACATAGTACACAGAGCGTCACGTTGTGCTTAGTCAAGATCACATAGTACACAGGGCGTCACGTTGTGCTTAGTCAAGATCACATAGTACACAGAGCGTCACGTTGTGCTTAGTCAAGATCACATAGTACACAGGGCGTCACGTTGTGCTTAGTCAAGATCACATAGTACACAGGGCGTCATGTTGTGCTTAGTCAAGATCACATAGTACACAGAGCGTCACGTTGTGCTTAGTCATGTTGACTGTAGTGATGGCTAATGTGACAGACAGGAGGATGTAGTGATGGAGACTGTGAGAGACTGGAGGCTGGAGTAATGGAGAATGTGAGAGACTGGAGGCTGGAGTAATGGAGACTGTGAGAGACTGAAGGCTGGAGTAATGGAGACTGTGAGAGACTGGAGGCTGGAGTAATGGAGAATGTGACAGAGGAGAATGTTGTGAGGAGGGAGAGAATGACAGACATGAGGATGCTGTGCGGTGAAAGGGAGAGAGAGACAGGAGGCAGAGAGTGAGAGACAGGAGGCAGAGAGTGAGACAGGAGGCAGAGAGTGAGACAGGGGGTAGAGAGTGAGAGACAGGAGGCAGAGAGTGAGACAGGAGGCAGAGAGTGAGACAGGGGGTAGAGAGTGAGAGACAGGAGGCAGAGAGTGAGAGACAGGGGTAGAGAGTGAGAGACAGGGGGTAGAGAGTGAGAGACAGGGGGAGAGAGTGAGAGCAGGGGGTAGAGAGTGAGGACAGGGGGTAGAGAGTGAGAGACAGGGGGTAGAGAGTGAGAGACAGGAGGTAGAGAGTGAGGACAGGGGGTAGGAGTGAGAGACAGGGGGTAGAGAGTGAGAGACAGGAGGCAGAGAGTAGAGACAGGGGGTAGAGAGTGAGAGACAGGAGGCAGAGAGTGAGAGACAGGAGGAGAGTGAGAGACAGGGGGTAGAGAGTGAGAGACAGGAGGCAGGGAGTGAGAGAGACAGGAGGTAGAGAGTGAGAGACAGGAGGCAGGGAGTGAGAGACGAGGAGGCAAGAAGATGAGAGACAGGAGGTAGAGTAGTGAGAGACAGGGGGTAGAGAGTGAGAGACAGGAGGCAGAGAGTGAGAGACAGGAGGTAGAGAGTGAGAGACAGGAGGCAGAGAGTGAGACAGGAGGCAGGGAGTGAGACAGGAGGCAGAGAGTGAGAGACAGGAGTAGGAGTGAGAGACAGGGGGTAGAGAGTGAGAGACAGGAGGCAGAGAGTGAGAGACAGGAGGGTAGAGAGTGAGAGACAGGAGGCAGAGAGTGAGACAGGAGGCAGGGAGTGAGACAGGAGGCAGAGAGTGAGAGACAGGAGGCAGAAAGTGAGACAGGAGGCAGAGAGTGAGAGACAGGGGCAGAGAGTGAGAGACAGGAGGCAGAGAGTGAGACAGGAGGCAGAGAGTGAGAGACAGGAGGCAGAGAGTGAGGGACAGGAGGCAGAGAGTGAGAGACAGGAGGCAGAGAGTGAGAGACAGGAGACAGAGAGTGAGAGACAGGAGGCAGAGAGTGAGACAGGAGGCAGAGAGTGAGAGACAGGAGGCAGAGAGTGAGAGACTGGAGACAGAGAGTGAGAGACAGGAGGCAGAGAGTGAGACAGGAGGCAGAGAGTGAGAGACAGGAGACAGAGAGTGAGAGACAGGGAGGCAGAGAGTGAGACAGGAGGCAGAGAGTGAGAGACAGGAGGCAGAGAGTGAGACAGGAGGCAGGGAGTGAGACAGGAGGCAGAGAGTGAGAGACAGGAGGCAGGGAGTGAGACAGGAGGCAGAGAGTGAGAGACAGGAGGCAGAGAGTGAGACAGGAGGCAGGGAGTGAGACAGGAGGCAGAGAGTGAGAGACAGGAGGCAAGGAGTGAGAGACAGGAGGCAGGGAGTGAGAGACAGGGGGTAGAGAGTGAGAGACAGGGGGTAGAGAGTGAGAGACAGGTGGGTAGAGAGTGAGAGACAGGGGCAGAGAGTGAGAGACAGGAGGCAGAGAGTGAGAGACAGGGGGTAGAGAGTGAGAGACAGGAGGCAGAGAGTGAGAGAAGAGGGAGGCAGAGAGTGAGAGACAGGGGGTAGAGAGTGAGAGACAGGAGGCAGAGAGTGAGAGACAGGAGGTAGAGAGTGAGAGACAGGAGGCAGAGAGTGAGACAGGAGGCAGAGAGTGAGACAGGAGGCAGAGAGTGAGAGACAGGAGGCAGAGAGTGAGAGACCGGGGGTAGAGAGTGAGAGACAGGAGGCAGAGAGTGAGACAGGAGGCAGAGAGTGAGACAGGAGGCAGAGAGTGAGAGACAGGAGGCAGAGAGTGAGAGACAGGAGGCAGAGAGTGAGAGACAAGAGGAGGACGGCCACCAGACAAAGAGAGAGACTCACAGTGTAGGAGCCCAGACGCAGGTTGTCGGTGCGGAGGTCCTGCACCACGCGCACCTCGCCAGTCGAGTTGTCCACGTTGAAGAAGCTGGGAGCCGGGTAGTCGCCCAACACCTCGTAGAAAATGCGGCCCTGTAAACACCCACACACCCTGTCGTTACTGACACGTTCAAACACCCACACACCCTGTCGTCACTGACACGTTCAAACACCCACATCCCTCTTGTCACTGACACGTTCAAACACCCACATCCCTCTTGTCACTGACACGTTCAGACGGCAGGGCAAGGGGAATGGAAAGGTCATCAATGAAGGAGCTGGTCGTGACGCACAACACAGACTCGGGCTCTGCAGGCCTACCTTTCATCGGCCGACGTCTTCAGTACGTTCACGGATCTTGACATGTGTGCCTGATCTCCTAACGTTCAATACGTTCACGGATCTTGAAATGTGTGCCTGATCCCCTAACAATCAATACGTTCATGGATCTTGAAATGTGTGCCCGATCTCCTGATGCTGTCAAAACTGAAACTCTTTAAATTACCACAGGTTTTCCGGCCCGTACTTCGCATATTTAGCCTTGATTTTGAACTTTGAAATTTAATCTCACCTTCTCAAAACATGACTTGTTCAACCGTTACAGGAAATGGAAAAGAAGAAGAAGAAAAACTACCTTAATGTCAGTACCATTAAAATGCTTCCTTGATCCCAGAGTCAGTTTCTATATTTAGCTCAGCTGCTGAAGGACAACGGAACTAACAGCACACAGCCAAGAAAGCAGTCAACAGTCGAGTCCCACCAACCGACACTGAGGCAAGAGAATTTTCAGTTGAAGAGAAAATCAACGGGACACTTTGAACCAAAATCCTCGATTTTTACCTTTTAATGTGATTCCTTTTATTATTCGGAGAAAGGCCGGCATTCTTGAACAAAACACGTATTCAGAAGGCTAGTATCTATACAAAATGCCCTGTGTTTTTCCGTCTTGGTTAAGCGGTGAGTCACATGTGGGTGACTACTTTTTCCCTGTCCGTCAGGTGGTGAGTCGGACGTGGGTGACTACTGTTCCCCTGTTCGTCAGCTGGGGAGTCAGATGTGGGTGACTACTGTTCCCCTTTTCGTCAGGTGGTGAGTCAGATGTGGGTGACTACAGTCCCCTGTTGGTCAGGTGGTGAGTCAGATGTGGGTGACTACAGTCCCCTGTTGGTCAGGTGGTGAGTCCCCTGTTGGTCCGGTGGTGAGTCAGATGTGGGTGACTACAGTCCCCTGTTGGTCAGGTAGTGAGTCATGTGTTGGTCAGGTGGTGAGTCCGATGTTGGTCAGGTGGTCAGTCATAGGTTGGTCAGGTGGTCAGTCATAGGTTGGTCAGGTGGTGAGTCAGATGTGGTTGACTACAGTCCCCAGTTGGTGAGGTTGTGAGTCATGTGTTGGTCAGGCGGTGCGTCAGCTGTTGGTCAGGTGGTGCGTCATAGGTTGGTTAGGTGGTGCGTCAGCTGTTGGTCAGGTGGTGGGTCAGCTGTTGGTCAGGTGGTGCGTCAGCTGTTGGTCAGGTGGTGCGTCAGCTGTTGGTCAGGTGGTGCGTCAGCTGTTGGTCATGTGGTGGGTCAGCTGTTGGTCAGGTGGTGCTAGCTGTTGGTCAGGTGGTGCTAGCTGCTGACGGCTACTGACCACCAGGTTGGAGCGCGTGGCCTGCACGGTGAGGATGGAGGAGGCCACAACCACGTTCTCGGGGACGGTGCCGGAGTAGCGGGCGTTGTCGGTGAAGATGGGGACGCTGGTGTCTCGGCTCACTCCCACCAGCAGCGTGGCTTGAGCCAGGTTAGCGGTGGGATAGCCGTTGTCCGACACCGACACGGTGCACTGCACACACACACACAGAGAAAGCAGGCGGTCAGCAAACAGCAACACGGCGGGTGTGTTGGTCACTCCTGCACGTTCAGCAGTTTACACCACTCCCAACCCCAAGAGACTCCAGCACACTTTGGTACTTGCATTTTTCCGTGAAACACTCTTATTCAGAGTATCGCAGACAGCTCCTCTCACCCAGATACTCCCTCTGTGTACGCGCACAGAAAGAGCGGGAGAGAGAGAGAGGAAACGAGAGAGATATAGACAACACAGGCAGGCAGGCAGTCAGGCAGACAGGCAGGCAGGCAGGTAGACAGAGAGCGGGGTACAGACGGAGACAGACAGAGTGGGATACAGACGGAGACAGACAGAGTGGGATACAGACGGAGACAGACAGAGCGGGGGGCAGACGGAGACAGACAGCGCGGGATACAGACGGAGACTGACAGAGCGGGGGACAGACGGAGACAGACAGAGCGGGGGGCAGACGGAGACAGACACAGCGGGGGGCAGACGGAGACAGACACAGCGGGGGCAGACGGAGACAGACACAGCGGGGGACAGAGGGAGACAGACAGAGCGGCGGGCAGACGGAGACAGACAGAGCGGGAAACAGACGGAGACAGACAGAGCGGGGGGCAGACGGAGACAGACAGAGCGGGATACAGACGGAGACAGACAGAGCGGGATACAGACGGAGACAGACAGAGCGGGATACAGACGGAGACAGACAGAGCGGGGGGCAGACGGAGACAGACACAGCGGGGGGCAGACGGAGACAGACAGAGCGGGGGGCAGACGGAGACAGACAGAGCGGGGTACAGACGGAGACAGACAGAGCGGGGGGCAGACGGAGACAGACAGAGCGGGGGGCAGACGGAGACAGACAGAGCGGGGGCAGACGGAGACAGACAGAGCGGGGGGCAGACGGAGACAGACAGAGCGGGGGGCAGACGGAAACAGACAGAGCGGCGGGCAGACGGAGACAGACAGAGCGGGGGGCAGACGGAGACAGACAGAGATAGAGCCAGGACACGAGAGAGAGGCAGACAGCAATGGGCAGCTTACAGTGAAGAGAGTCTCCGGAGCACTGAGCAGTGGCTCTCTCAGGAAGACGGCGCCAGTGTCAGCAGCGATGTAGAACACATCCTGGCAGCGGGCGTCGTTGGTGATGGTGTACGTCAGGCGATTCTGCAACATCAGTACGTCATACAGTTACAAAAAAAATACGTCGTCAAGTGTCGATAGCTTTAGCGACCTCATCTGACTGATCAACGTCAGCAAATGCTATCAACGTCAGCAAATTCATCAACGAGTCTACAGCTTCAGCTAGCGTCAGCAAGTGTCGACAGTCTTGTCCTGTAAACATGGCCGCTACAGCAGGACAAGCCACTGTAAACATGGCTGCTATAGCAGGACAAGCCACTGTAAACATGGCTATTGCAACAGGACAAGCCACTGTAAACATGGCTGCTACAGCAGGACAAGCCACTGTAAACATGGCTGCTATAGCAGGACAAGCCACTGTAAACATGGCTATTGCAAGAGGACAAGCCACTGTAAACATGGCTATTGCAACAGGACAAGCTACTGTAAACATGGCTGCTACAGCAGGACAAGCCACTGTAAACATGGCTGCAACAGGACAAGCCACTGTAAACATGGCTATTGCAACAGGACAAGCCACTGTAAACATGGCTATTGCAACAGGACAGGCCACTGTAAACATGGCTATTGCAACAGGACAAGCCACTGTAAACATGGCTATTGCAACAGGACAGGCCACTGTAAACATGGCTATTGCAACAGGACAGACCACTGTAAACATGGCTGCTACAGCAGGACAAGCCACTGACCAGGTCGGCGTCGGTGGCTGTGATGGCGATGATCAGAGAGCCGATGGCAGCGCGCTCCGACACCTGCACGGTGTAGGTCTGGCGGGTGAAGACGGGGCTGTTGACGTTGCGCCGGATGGTGATGGTGACGTCTTCCTCGTCGTACAGCAAGGGGTTGGCGCTGTCCACGGCTCGCACACGCAGCTGCAACACGGTTACGTCTGCCTTTACCACTGACGCTTTTGACAGACTAGGTAAGCTACGTGCATCTAACTCATCATTTGTTGTGGCTGGACACTGATGCTGTATACTGCATGTGTATCTGAATCATCAATAGTTCTGGTTGGACACTGATGTTGTATACATATTACATGTGTATCTGAATCATGAACAGTTCTGGTTGGACACTGATGTTGTATACATACTACATGTGTATCTGAATCATGAATAGTTCTGGTTGGACACTGATGTTGTATACATACTACATGTGTATCTGAATCATGAATAGTTCTGGTTTGACACTGATGTTGTATACATACTACATGTGTATCTGAATCATGAATAGTTCTGGTTGGACACTGATGTTGTATACATACTACATGTGTATCTGAATCATGAATAGTTCTGGTTGGACACTGATGCTGTATACATACTACATGTGTATCTGAATCATGAATAGTTCTGGTTAAACACTGATGTTGTATACATACTACATGAATAGTTCTGGTTAAACACTGATGTTGTATACATACTACATGAATAGTTCTGGTTAAACACTGATGCTGTATACATACTACATGTACATCTGAATCATGAACAGTTCTGGTTAAACACTGATGTTGTATACATACTACATGAATAGTTCTGGTTAAACACTGATGTTGTATACATACTACATGAACAGTTCTGGTTAAACACTGATGTTGTATACATACTACACGTACATCTGAATCATGAATAGTTCTGGTTAAACACTGATGCTGTATACATACTACACGTACATCTGAATCATGAATAGTTCTGGTTAAACACTGATGTTGTATACATACTACATGAATAGTTCTGGTTAAACACTGACGTTGTATACATACTACATGAATAGTTCTGGTTAAACACTGATGCTGTATACATACTACATGTACATCTGAATCATGAACAGTTCTGGTTAAACACTGATGTTGTATACATACTACATGAATAGTTCTGGTTAAACACTGATGTTGTATACATACTACATGAATAGTTCTGGTTAAACACTGATGCTGTATACATACTACATGTGTATCTGAATCATGAATAGTTCTGGTTAAACACTGATGCTGTATACATACTACATGTGTATCTGAATCATGAATAGTTCTGGTGAAACACTGATGCTGTATACATACTACATGTGTATCTGAATCATGAATAGTTCTGGTGAAACACTGATGCTGTATGCTGAATATGCTTGTGGCCCATGAGTTATGGTTAAGTACCGGTGCTGAATACTGAATGTGCGTCAGAAATAATCGGTTCCTGTTAAACCTACTGAATACTGTCGCCGGGTATTTTACCTCGGGAGAAATCAGACTGTAGGACTGGCTAGCTGCGTGGTCAGTAGAGACGGCTGGTGGGGGATACGGGTGGAAGGTTGGCTGGGGGGATATGGGCGGACGGCTGGTGGGGGATACGGGTGGAAGGTTGGCTGGGGGGATATGGGCGGACGGCTGGTGGGGGATACGGGTGGAAGGTTGGCTGGGGGGATATGGGCGGACGGCTGGTGGGGGATACGGGTGGAAGGTTGGCTGGGGGGATATGGGCGGACGGCTGGTGGGGGTACGGGTGGAAGGTTGGCTGGGGGATAGGGGGAGGTGGTGGGGGATACGGGTGGAAGGTTGGCTGGGGGGATAGGGGGAGGTTGGTGGGGGATACGGGTGGAAGGTTGGCTGGGGGTAGTGGAAGGTTGGTGGGGGATACGGGTGGAAGTTAGTTGGGGATACGGTGGAAGGTTGGTTTGGGGGTACGGGTGGAAGGTTGGTTGGGGGATACAGGTGGAAGGCTGGGTGGAAGGTATGGGTGGAAGGTTGGCTGGGGGATACGGGTGGAAGGTTAGTTGGAGGATACGGGTGGAAGGTTGGTTTGGGGGATACGGGTGGAAGGTTGGTTGGGGGATACAGGTGGAAGGCTGGGTGGAAGGTATGGGTGGAATGTTGGCTGGGGGGATACGGGTGGAAGGTTGGCTGGGAGGATACGGGTGGAAGGTTGGTTTGGGGGATACGGGTGGAAGGTTGGTTGGGGGATACAGGTGGAAGAATGGTTCTGGAAATACGGGTGGAAGGTTGTTGACAGCATGTTTGCCTGGCTTTGGGTTCACTGACAGATTGGTGGTTTGCACTTTGTCTGGAAGGCCGGGTGTTGTCTTAGAAATGTTAAACTTTATCCGCGTTTGACTGGGTCTGGCAGTTTGCGTCTTTCAGACAGTAGCGTGAGCACCGTGTACTAGCTCCTAAGCACAAGTCCCGGACCCAGTCCAGCTGCCGACACTGGCGACGGCCCAACGCAGGGTACGTACCACGTAGCTCATGGACAGGTCCGTCTTGAGGTTGCCACGCACGCTGACCGAGCCCGTCAGTGAATCCACAGCAAAGAAGGTCGGAGCCGGAGGCACACCCACCACACTGTACACGATGGTACCCTGCACACACACGCAATGACGTTGATGAACATGACGTAGTGGATTGATGACGTACAAAGTGATCGACCCTTACGGCACACCCGTCAGACTGTACACGATGGTATCCTGTACACACACACACACACACACACACACACACACACACACACACACACACACAACACAATGATGTTGTTGAACATAACGTGGAGGATAGGTGACGCACACAGAGGTCAGCCCTAAGGACACACTCACCACATCCTGCGCCCTCCGCACAGACAATGACGTTGATAAACATGATGTAGTTCACTGATGGCGTACAAAGCGATGGGCCTTGGGGCCACAACTCACAACACAGTACAAGATCATATCCCCCACACAACGACAGTGACAACGGTGAGGGAGATGACTGGTGTCCGGGACACCAACAGACACGTGCACCTACCTCCAGGTCGCGGTCGGTGGCGCGAATGGTGAGCACGGTGCCGTTGATGGCGGCGTTCTCCGTGATGGTGGCTGTGTACGGCGTGGAGATGAACTCCGGGGCGAACTCGTCCCGCGTCACCAGCACAGTGACGTCAGCCGTGGTGGTTCGGGTGGGCCGGCCGCTGTCCACCGCCAGCACCTCGAACTGTGGCGGAAAGGCACAGATTATGCGCAGGTCCCAGGCCAGTCCTCCTCCCCCCCCCCCCCCCCCCCACCATCACGATCTTTCAACGTCACGTACTCGAGTCCAGTAGAACGACACAAGAAGCAGAAGGAATAATCATACAGCTTCGCATGTGTGTGCGCGCACACACACACACTCTCTCTCTCTCTCTCTCTCTCTCTCTCTCTCTCTCTCTCTCTCTCTCTCTCTCTCTCTATCAAATACACACACACACACACACACACACACACACACACACACACACACACACACACACACACACACAGCGCGCGCATCATATATTTTTTGCATGCATGCGTGCGCACGCGCACTCTCTCTCCACCCCCCCTCCCCACCCTCTCTCTCTCAAACACGTGCACACGCATGCGCGCACCCCCTACCACCACGACCGTCAGCAGCAGCGTGAGGCAAAAGACGAGAACTGACCGTGAACTGTCGCACGGTGGTGTCGGTGAGGGGCCGCCTGAGGTAGATGACGCCGCGAGTGGTGTCGATGTAGAAGAAGGAGAGAGCCACGCTGCTGGCGCTGGTGCCTGTGATGGCGTAGGAGACGGTGTCCTGCAACAAGGCCAGCCACGTCATCCACTAGTCATAGCTATCACTACGTCATCCACTGGTCATAGCTATCACTACGTCATCCACTGGTCATAGCTATCACTACGTCATCCACTGCGCATAGCTATCACTACGTCATACACTGGGCATAGCTATCACTACGTCATCCATCGGTCACCCACTGATCATAGCTATCACTACGTCATCCATTAGTCATAGCAATCACTACGTCATGTGGCTTTAGGGACACCTTTGCACATGTCCTGGGACAACAGCGAATGAAAGGAATTGAATCAGCAACAGAACACTCACCACCAGTCACTGGCCAGAGAAAAGGGTCTGTATATGATGTTTCTGGCTGAACTTAGTCAAACTGAGATATGCAGATGTTTTCCAGACCAAGTTTAGACTAGCATTATTCTGTTGGTTATTTCCAGACCCACGAAAGCTATTTCTCGCTGAGAATAATTAAAGTGAAAGCGAACGTCGATCATGGATTATCTGTTGGTTCCACTTAGTAAGTGATGCAGTCTCCCCCAAACATTCTGCCTCTTGAAAGAGAAAGCAACAGTAGGTTACGTCATCGTCAGTGAAAGGGGCGATGACGACATCTCTGTCCAGCGGGAAGCTTGTTGACAGCAGTCGTTAGTGATACCGCTGCAGCGCTGAGCTCCCTGACCAGTGGCAACCAGGCTTCAGGTGACGCACTGTCCTGTGTGTTGACACTACCTGACCATTGGCAACCAGGCTTCACCCGCAGAGGTGACGCACTGTCCTGTGTGTTGACACTACCTGACCATTGGCAACCAGGCTTCACCCGCAGAGGTGACGCACTGTCCTGTGTGTTGACACTACCTGACCATTGGCAACCAGGCTTCACCCGCAGAGGTGACGCACTGTCCTGTGTGTTCACACTACCTGACCAGTGAGAACCAGGCTTCACACACGTGGTAACGCACTGTCCTGTGTGTTGACACTACCAGCTTCACACAGGTGGTAACGCACTGTGCTGTGTGTTGACACTCACCCCGAGGTCAGCGTCAGCGGCGGTGGCGTTGACAACGGCCCTGCCCAGAGGGTACTCTTCATCCACCGTCACCACGTAATTGCTGCGGGTGAAGACTGGAGCGTTGAGGTTGCGCGCCACGGTGATGGTGACGTCAGCGGTGTCACGCTGTGTGGGCACTGAGGAATCGTAGGTGATGACACGCAGCTGTGGACAAGAGAACAAGTCAACCCCGGCATAGCGCAATGCGTCATCCTTACACAGCCACAGTGACATTTGTCAAAGGGTGGCTCCTTTAAAACAGGGTCAGTTGCTTTTCTCTCAAAGGAAGCGCCATTTAACACACACACACACACACACACGCACACCCCCCCCCCCCACACACAAACACACACACACACAAACACAAACACACACACACACACACACACACACACACATACTTCACTTACTTCACTACGCGGTCACTGACTGAAGTGAGCCGTCACTTGTTACAACCAATGTCAAGCAGGAGTTTGTTACAATGACCAAAATGTCTTTCCTAGCGCTGGTAACGAGAAGGAGGAGGATAACGTAAAGAACGAGAAAATGGTGATGGGGTATAATGAAAAGAAGGACTGTAACGACGAAGACAACAACGACGACGATGATAATGATGATGATGATAACGACGATTGTGTCGATGGTGATGATCTCACAGTGTAGAGGCTGCGAGCTCGCTCGTCGTTCTTCAGGTCCTGGATGATGAAGACGGCGCCCGAAGCGGAGTCCACTTGGAAGAAGCTCTGAGCCGGGTACACGCCGACCGTCTCGTACACTATCGACCCCTGCCAGCAAGAAACACCCAGTCAACACCAGTGCCACAATAACAAACACCCAGACAACACCAGTGTCACAATGACAACCATCCAGTCAACACCAGTGTCACAATGACAACCACACAGACAACACCAGTGTCACAATAACAACCAACCAATCAACACCAGTGTCACAATGACAACCACCCAGTCAACACCAGTGTCACAATGACAACCACACAGTCAATACCAGTGCCACAATAACAACCACCCAGTCAACACGAGTGTCACAATGACAACCACCCAGTCAACACCAGTGTCACAATAACAACCACCCAGACAACACGAGTGTCACAATAACAACCAACCAATCAACACGAGTGTCACAATAACAACCACCCAGTCAACACCAGTGTCACAATGACAACCACACAGTCAATACCAGTGCCACAATAACAACCACCCAGACAACACCAGTGTCACAATGACAACCACCCAGTCAACACGAGTGTCACAATAACAACCACCCAGTCAACACCAGTGTCACAATGACAACCACCCAGTCAACATCCCTGTCACAATGACAACCACCCAGACAACACCAGTGTCACAATGAGAACCACCCAGTCAACACCAGTGTCACAATGACAACCACCCAGTCAACATCCCTGTCACAATGACAACCACCCAGTCAACATCCCTGTCACAATGACAACCACCCAGTCAACATCCCTGTCACAATGACAACCACCCAGTCAACATCCCTGTCACATTTACAGTCAACCAGCTACGGGAGCTGTACTAGTTACTAACACACGGAAAATTTAAATTATGATTTGATTCTCTGCAATCAGCGTGTAAGCTGGAACGTTCATCAACAAAATAAAGCAATTATCCACGGCTCATTATCTTCAACGTAAACAATCCTGACCTCAAATGACTCGAACGTCAGACCTCAGTGTCCCTTTCATTGTCACTGATGTCTTGTAGCGACAGCTTGGACGGGACGGGGGGGCGGGGGGGGGGGGGGGGGGCATACAGGCCTGGACAACCAATTTGTGAAAACGAAATGTACAGACACACAGTGTTGTATTCGCATCTTTGGAAAGACCAAACCCGGAATACCAGCTTTGATTATGGCGGCAAGAAAGCCAGGAGACAGAGGGTATAGAATCAGGAAGCAGCAGCGCTTGCTGATAGGCAGGCACGGGCTACACGTTTTGTACACAACAGTCCGCAGCACAGAAGAAAAGAAATAGCAGACGGGCGGCAGGCAGGACCGGGCCGGCGAGACGCCGCACGGCAGACACAGGGAGGAGGAGAGGGTTGCAGCGCCGTACAGCACACACAGGGAGGAAGAGAGGGTTGCAGCGCCGCACAGCACACACAGGGAGGAGGAGAGGGTTGCAGCGCCGCACAGCACACACAGGGAGGAGGAGAGGGTTGCAGCGCCGCACAGCACACACAGGGAGGAGGAGAGGGTTGCAGCGCCGCACAGCACACACAGGGAGGAGGAGAGGGTTGCAGCGCCGCACAGCACACACAGGGAGGAGGAGAGGGTTGCAGCGCCGCACAGCACACACAGGGAGGAGGAGAGGGTTGCAGCGCCGCACAGCACACACAGGGAGGAGGAGAGGGTTGCAGCGCCGCACAGCACACACAGGGAGGAGGAGAGGGTTGCAGCGCCGCACAGCACACACAGGGAGGAGGAGAGGGTTGCAGCGCCGCACAGCACAACACAGGGAGGAGGAGAGGGTTGCAGCGCCGCACAGCACACACAGGGAGGAGGAGAGGGTTGCAGCGCCGCACAGCACAAACAGGGAGGAGGAGAGGGTTGCAGCGCCGCACAGCACAAACAGAGAGGAGAGGGTTGCAGCGCCACTCACCCTAAGGTCGCGGTCGGCGGTGACGCTGATGATGGTGGAGTTGACGGGCGTGGTTTCCGGCACGGTGACCTGGTACGGCTCGTTGCCAAAGGCGGGGGCGAACTGGTTCCTGGTGACCAACACCTGCACCGTCGTGTCGTCCGTCCTCTCCGGCACGCGCTGGTCAGTGGCGCGGATGGACAGCTGCCAGCAAAACGGACATCGTGGCATCAGTCACGCTCCCCTAACCCCCACCCACTCCCAGAACACCCGTCTGTTTGGCTCGTGTCAAGCTCAAACATGATTCTTTACTCGTCATGGTGTTTGGACGGCATTCATGTGTTCCATTACTCTGTGACAGACTGCACAGCCGACAAAGTCAGAGAGCTGTAGCCAGGCTCTAAGCAGGCCGCCGTGTCTGTCGTGAACCCATCGGGAGTATGAAGGCGTCAGTCACTAGGGACACCTGTATGGGACAACAGTTACTGGGGACACCTGTATGGGACAACAGTTACTGGGGACACCTGTATGGGACAACAGTTACTGGGGACACCTGTATGGGACAACAGTTACTGGGGACACCTGTATGGACAACAGTTACTGGGGACACCTGTATGGGACAACAGTTACTGGGGACACCTGTATGGAACAACAGTTACTGGGGACACCTGTATGGACAACAGTTACTAGGGACACCTGTATGGACAACAGTTACTAGGGACACCTGCACGGGACAACTGTTGTCATGTATGCATAGCTAAGGCCTATTAGGACACCCAGTCAGCATGAACAAAGGCGATTGGGAATTTTGGGCGTTGGGGAGGTTTAATTCCTGTCAGTGGCAACAACAGGCAGGCGGCAGCAGTGGAGACGTGAGTGCATCTTTAGGGATGTATGTACGTGCACTAGCAGAAGCCAGGAAGACACGTCTAAAGAAAGCAAATAGACGAGCACAAGCAGAATGGTTTAAATATAACTTATACAACTGCAAAATAAACATACACTGCAAAGTTTGAGAATGCACCAACAAGACATGAGTTCTCATGACCTTTTTAACTGCATCGTTACTTTGTGTGTTTGGTTAAGGCGGGCATTATATCGTTACTTTGTGTGTTTGGTTAAGGCGGGCATTATATCGTTACTTTGTGTTTGGATAAGGCGGGTATTGCATTGTTACTTTGTGTTTGGATAAGGCGGGTATTACTTTGTGTTTGGATAAGGCAGGAATTGCACCGTTACTTTGTGTTTGGATAAGGCGGGTATTGCATTGTTACTTTGTGTTTGGATAAGGCGGGCGCTGCATCGTTATTTTGTTTGGATAAGGCGGGCGTTGCATTGTTACTTTGTTTGGATAAGGCGGGCGTTGCATTGTTACTTTGTTTGGATAAGGCGGGCGTTGCATTGTTACTTTGTTTGGATAAGGCGGGTATTTCATCGTTACTTTGTGTTGGGGTAAGGCGGGTATTTCATCGTTACTTTGTGTTTGGGTTAACCCCTTCATTGCCGTGATATCACTTAAAAACGACCATTAAAAGTGAGAATTCCGAAACCCTTTAGCACTTTTCTTTTCTTTTTCGCACTGGCATGTGAAAGGATTTTCACCAAAACGCATAGGATTGAAAGTCGATGTGGTACAGACCCAGAAAATAGTCTGTTTGCAGGAATGTCCGTGCACTTTCAGCCCGGAAATTTTACAGACTGCGGCAGTGAAGGGGTTAAGGCGGGCGGTGCGTCGTTACTTTGTGTTTGGATAAGGCGGGTATGCTGACAGCCGATGACAGCGGCAACTCACCGTGAAGCTGGTGGCCACGGTGCCGGAGAGCGAGCGGGTGAGGAAGATGGCGCCTGTGTCGGGGTTCAGGTAGAAATAGTCCAGAGCGGACACTTCACCCAGCAGCGTGTAGCGGACAACATCCTGGCAAAGAATGAAAGCAACAGTTTAGTACCTTGTGCGGCAAAGGACGAGCACTACACTTAGCGAGTCGTTGTGAGGAGGGAGCTCCGGGGCCACGACGACAAGCAGGACAAAAGGCCGACATTCAATGCAGGCCTGTCGCGGCCGGCTGGCAGCTACGAAGGTGACACGGGACTGGCTCACTGTGTCAGAGGCATTACCTGGCAAGCGCTGGACCTGTCCAACAGAACAGTTCCCTCTCCTTGTCAGCCTGAATTCCAACCCAACCGTATCCACGTTCTGCCCGATAGCAGGGTGTTCGTTACGTGACAACACATTAAGTGTTCCTCACCTAACAACACACTAACTGCTATCCCCCCCCCCCCACACACACACACACACAACCCCATCTGCCGACTTACACCATCAGTCTCCATAGCCGGCATGTCATCGACCCTCTGGCCGATAGCTATAAAGATTATAGGGAAACCTTCGTTAGCCGACGTCACCTGACGGCCACACCCTCCCCCTGACCAACTGGACGGCCCCACCAGCTTCACTGGCCAAGCGGTCAAGGCGTTGCGTATGTACCGCCGGTCACCATGGTTTGGATACCGGACAAGCCACTAACGTCGCCCCTCCCCACCAATCCCACACCCCGATCTGCCGGACTGACCCCGTCAGCGTCCGTGGCCAGCACGTTCTCCATGTTCTGTCCGATGGGGAAGTCTTCGTCCAGCGCGGCGGTGTACGGCTCGTTCTGGAAGATGGGCGGGTTGTCGTTGCGCACCACGAAGATGGTGACGTCAGTCTCCGCCACCTGTGTGGGGAAGGCGGAGTCGTAGGCCTGGACTCGCAGCTGAAAACACATCGTCATATGGGACATGAGGTACAGTCACAGACAACGTCATATGGGACATGAGGTACAGTCACAGACATCGTGAAGCGAGACATGAGGGACAGTCACAGACATCGTGAAGCGAGACATGAGGGACAGTCACAGACATCGTCATATGGGACATGAGGGACAGTCACAGACATCGTCATATGGGACATGAGGGACAGTCACAGACATCGTGAAGCGGGACATGAGGGACAGTCACAGACATCGTCATATGGGACATGAGGGACAGTCACAGACATCGTCAAGCGGGACATGAGGGACAGTCACAGACATCGTCATATGGGACATGAGGGACAGTCACAGACATCGTGAAGCGAGACATGAGGGACAGTCGCAGACATCGTCAAACGGGACATGAGGGACAGTCGCAGACATCGTCAAACGACAGTCACAGACTCCAAGGAAACATTCCAGTCTCAGGATTATAAAACGGCACGGACTAAATTCTTATACCATTTGGACACATCAACCGACGCGGCTAAAAGTGGATATTTCCCAGACTGATCATGTTTGATGTCATTTACATTACCAGTTACTGAAATAGCATTTCACCACATCTGGTATACAGCTGCAATTAAATCTCAAGGAAGTTATCAGCAGTATCACAACCTTATGCTGGTGTTTCGTTCTATGTAATTCCCACAGACTTATCGTGCCGTGAGATACTTCTGTTGTTGTTGAATTGTCTACCAGTAGCTTAGTTATAAATGACAGCTACTTTACCGTTCTGATAATAAGCGCACAATACGTGCTGTCACTACTGATGTTCAACAGCACATATTTACAGGACAGCGGACCCTCAAACCATGAACTTACCACGCAGGTCTTTGTGGGGTTTGTAGAATAACTGACCAGCGCGAGTCCCAGCATATTTATGTTTTACGACAATGACCACAGCATTCGTCCACGTAGTTCTGAGTGGTGTTTACAGACTGACCCCCAACACTCACCACGTAGTTCTGAGTGGTGTTTACAGACTGACCCCCAACACTCACCACGTAGTTCTGAGTGGTGTTACAGACTGACCCCCAACACTCACCACGTAGTTCTGAGTGGGTTTACAGACTGACCCCCAACACTCACCACGTAGTTCTGAGTGGTGTTTACAGACTGACCCCCAACACTCACCACGTAGTTCTGAGTGGTGTTTACAGACTGACCCCCAACACTCACCACGTAGTTCTGAGTGGTGTTTACAGACTGACCCCCAACACTCACCACGTAGTTCTGAGTGGTGTTTACAGACTGACCCCCAACACTCACCACGTAGTTCTGAGTGATGTCTACAGAGTGACCCCAACACTCACCACGTAGTTCTGAGTGGTGTCTACAGAGTGACCCCCAACACTCACCACGTAGTTCTGAGTGGTGTCTACAGAGTGACCCCCAACACTCACCACGTAGTTCTGAGTGGTGTTCTACAGAGCTGACCCCAACACTCACCACGTAGTTCTGAGTGATGTCTACAGAGTGACCCCAACACTCACCACGTAGTTCTGAGTGATGTCTACAGAGTGACCCCAACACTCACCACGTAGTTCTGAGTGGTGTCTACAGACTGACCCCAACACTCACCACGTAGTTCTGAGTGGTGTCTACAGAGTGACCCCAACACTCACCACGTAGTTCTGAGTGGTGTCCACCATGAGGTCCACGCGGGGCGAGATGACGCCAGTGGTGGTGTTCAGACGGAAGTAGCTGGGAGCCGGGGCGACGCCAACCACCTCGTACACAATGACTCCCTGTGGAAACACACACAGACACAATGACTCCCTGTGGAAACACACAGACACAATGACTCCCTGTGGAAACACACACAGACACAATGACTCCCATTGGAAACACACACAGGCACAATGACACCCTGTGGAAAACACACAGACACAATGACACCCTGTGGAAACACACACAGACACAATGACACCCTGTGGAAACACACACAGACACAATGACACCCTGTGGAAACACACACAGACACAATGACACCCTGTGGAAACACACACAGACACAATGACACCATGTGGAAACACACACGTACACAATGACACCCTGTTGAAACACAGGTGTACACAACGACACCCTGTCGAAGCACACATGTACACAATGACGCCCTGTCGAAACACATACGTGTACAATGACGCTCTGTAGCAACATACACGTACACAATGATGCTCTGCGGTAACACACGCGTACACAATGACAGTCTGTAGCAACACACATGTACACACTGATGCTCTGTAGCAACACACACGTACACACTGACCGTACACCGTCCACTGTCCCTGTAGCAACACACACGTACACACTGATGCCCTGTAGCAACACACACGTACACACTGATGCCCTGTAGCAACACACACGTACACACTGAGGCTCTGTGGTAACACACACGTACACACTGATGCCCTGTAGCAACACACACGTACACACTGAAGCTCTGTAGCAACACAAGCGTACACTCTGATGCCCTGTAGCAACACACACGTACACACTGAGGCTCTGTGGTAACACACGCGTACACAATGACTGTCTGTAGCAACACACACTGTCATACACAATGATGAACAATGATGACTGAGTCTTTTACAATCAGTATCCGCCACCCCACCAACTTCTGAATCAGGCCTTCAACGACGACTGCGCCTTTACCTCGAGGTCGGTGTCGAAGGCGGAGACTCTGTAGATGGAGGAGTCGACGGGGGCGCGCTCGGACACGGAGAAGGAGTAGGGGGTGTTCTGGAAGCGGGGCGGTTGGCTGCGCACCACGTTGATGGTGACCGTGGTGTTGGTCAGGCGCGCGTTGGTGCGCTGGTCGCTGGCTTGTACAACACACTGCACACACGAAGCACTGATGCGGTGGACATGGGATTTCACACTGACCGCAGCAGTGGCCGTTCAAAATACTATTCACTTCCAGCAAGCAATGACTATAATATTGTCAGCAACCTTAAAAAGGACTGGAATTGTGCACATAGGGCATATAGACTCAAGGATTAAATTCTGTTTGTCTGACATGAACTGCGTATGTCTAAACGTACCATAATCTAGTCAGACGGTTCCGTATGGAACCAAACAGTATATGTTACCTCCCGCCCCCTCTCTCACTCCCCTTTCTCTCTCAGCTAAAGACACAGTTAAAAAGCAAAACGACAGCAACAAGCCAAGTAGGTTCGTCATGGCCGACATACAGCTGTATACACTCACCACAAAAATTTTTTTGGGTTTGGGGGGTGGGGAGTGGAAGTCCCCAAAAGCCTTAGCAGGTGGGATGGCGCCCTGCGGGAGAGATGTAAAACGTACTGCAAACTCTAAACTTCACAGTACTTGGCCACGTCCTGCAAACAACGTCACGACGATACTGCAAACTCTACAACTTCACAACACTTGCACGTCATGCACAACACGTCATGACGATACTGCAAACTCTACAACTTCACAACACTTGTACGTCATGCACAAAACGTCATGACGATACTGCAAACTCTACAACTTCACAGTAGTTGCACGGAATTGCAAAACAGCATCAGACTGAATAATATTTGATGAATAACAGAATCCAGGGGCGTTGTGGTCAACAGATTGCAGGCACATTGTGGTCCACAGAATGCAGGCACATTGTGGCCCACAGTCTGCAGGCACATTGTCGTCCACAGATTGCAGGCACAGTGTGGACCACAGACTGCAGGCACATGGTGGTCCACAGACTGCAGGCACAGTGTGGACCACAGACTGCAGGCACATTGTGGTCCACAGACTGCAGGCACATGGTGGTCCACAGACTGCAGGCAGACTGTGGTCCACAGACTGCAGGCACAGGGTGAAGAGTAGGGCGAAACAGATTGCTGTCAGTGGTTGAT
Source organism: Alviniconcha marisindica (assembly GCA_018857735.1). NCBI lineage: Eukaryota > Metazoa > Mollusca > Gastropoda > Provannidae > Alviniconcha > Alviniconcha marisindica. The sequence goes on along the minus strand of JABMCL010002107.1, from coordinate 180,934 downwards.
TTCTCCATCGGTGTCACTGCTGGACTCACCAGCGTCTACAAATAGCCTGGCCTATCACGACGAGTGCTATCTTGCCCCATCAGTGTCATTTACTAATCTACCCCATCAGGGTAAGAAGGTAATTTAGCCATCAAGGTCAAAGAGTACTCCGAGGGTAATTTACCCACATCAGGGTCAGAGAGTGACGGCCGATGAAGACACGAGGCATACCCTACTCCCTGATGATCAGAGGGTAACCTGCCTGTGCAGAGATATAACCTATCACATCAGGTTAAGAACGTAACAGCCCACTAGGGGAATGGATAACTTACCCCATCAGGGTAACTTACTCAACTGACTCCCTCAGGGTCATAGGTAACTTACCCCATCAGGGTCGGTGGCGGAGACGACCAGAAGCTGGGTGCCCGGTGTCTGGTACTCGGGCACGTTCTGGACGTAGCTGGCACGCACATACTGAGGACTGCTGGGATTGCGGATGACGGTGATGTAGACGTTGGACGACCCGATGTTGCTGGGGTAGAACGTGTCCACGGCTTCCAGGCGCAGCTGCAGACAAACAAAGCGGAACTAACGAAAGTGTCTTCATTGAGCACAGTAGAACTAACGTTAGTGTCTTCACTGAGCACAGTAGAACTAACTCTAGTGTCTTCACTGAGCACAGTAGAACTAACGTTAGTGTCTTCACTGAGCACAGTAGAACTAACGTTAGTGTCTTCACTGAGCACAGTAGAACTAACTCTAGTGTCTTCACTGAGCACAGTAGAACTAACGTTAGTGTCTTCACTGAGCACAGTAGAACTAACGTTAGTGTCTTCACTGAGCACAGTAGAACTAACTCTAGTGTCTTCACTGAGCACAGTAGAACTAACTCTAGTGTCTTCACTGAGCACAGTAGAACTAACGTTAGCGTCTTCACTGAGCACAGATGAAGTAACTTTAGTGTGTTCGTTGAGACAGTGGCGCAAACAGAGGGAAATACGCTGACAGACAGTGGCGCAAACAGAAGGGAGTCTGCCTACAGACGGCGGTGTATGGACAACTTACGGTGTAGGAGACGAGGCTATCCTGACGCAGCGAGTTCTTCACGAAGATGCCGCCAGTCTGAGAATTGATGGAGAAGAAGGCCAGCGCCGACCCGTCACCGACAGCGCTGTACACGATGGTGTTCTGTTCAGGCAAAGGACACAGTATGTTAGAGAGATAAGGCATATCCTACATGTGGCATTTAGAAATGTCCGCTATGCATGTGGCATTGAAAAGGTGCGCTATACCCAATGCACGGTAAAGGCCTCGTACACAGAGGACACTTGAAGGAAAATGAAACTACAAGCGTTTGGTACAGATACAATAAAGGAAATATTTGGTGTACACAGGACAGAAGAAAAAATGTATTAGAAAGACTTGGTACAAAATTTATACCAGAAAACTTGGCATACAAACTGCGTGCGCTTGCTGCACAAATCAGGCCATTCCTAAACTGTTACAGGGAATGCTTATAATTGTTTTCCAGGTGTTTCCATTTAGAATTTCGCTGACGTTTCTATTTCAGCGACTGAAAAAAGATGCCTGCTTCTGAACTGACAGCGGCACATGCCACAAGCCCCCCCCCCCCCCCCCCCCCCCCCCCCCCCCCCCTCCCCAGCTGAAGCTTCAGGCAGAGCGTGAGTCACCTGGAGGTCTCGGTCAGAGGCGCTGACGGTGATGAAGGGCAGGGACGCGTTGACCTGCACGGTCTCCGGGATGGTGACCCGGTAGTCCTGCAAGCTGAAGACCGGCGCGAACTGGTCGCGGATGATGTTCACCTGCACTGACGCCGTGTCCAGTTTCTCCGGGTACGACTGGTCACGGGCTCGAACGATGAACTGAAAAATGCAGACTGCAATGAAGTGTTTGTAGCGAAGGTCGACTGTAATGAAGTGTTTGTGGCAAAGGTCGCCTGTAAGACACGTGTACCGGTTCTGAGACAAGACATACACTGTGTACCGGTTGTAGGACAAGTCAGACACCGTGTACTGGTTCTGGGACAAGACAGACACTCACCGTGTACTGGTTCTGGAATTAGACAGACACCATGTACTGGTTCTGAGACAAGACAAACACTGTGTACCGGTTCTGAGACAAGACAGACACTGTGTACCGGTTGTGGGACAAGTCAGACACCGTGTACTGGTTCTGGGACAAGACAGACACTCACCGTGTACTGGTTCTGGAATAAGACAGAACCGTGTATTGGTTCTGAGACAAGACAGACACTGTGTACCGGTTCTGGGACAAGACACTTACCGTGTACTGGTTCTGGAATTAGACAGACACCGTGTACTGGTTCTGAGACAAGACAAACACTGTGTACCGGTTCTGAGACAAGACACACTGTGTACCGGTTGTGGGACAAGACAGACACTCACCGTGTACCGGTTGTGGGACAAGACAAACACGCACCGTGTACCGGTTCTGGGACAAGACAGACACTGTGTACCGGTTGTGGGACAAGACACACTCACCGTGTACCGGTTGTGGGACAAGACAAACACCACCGTGTACCGGTTCTGGAACAAGACACTCACCGTGTACCGGTTCTGGGACAAGACAGACACTCACCGTGTACGGGTTCTGGGACAAAACAGACACTCACCGTGTACCGGTTGTGGGACAAGACAGACACTCACCGTGTACCGGTTGTGGGACAAGCAGACACTCACCGTGTACCGGTTGTGGGACAAGACAGACACTCACCGTGTACCGGTTGTGGGACAAGACAGACACTCACCGTGTACCGGTTGTGGGACAAGACAGACACCACCGTGTACCGGTTTGGACAAGACAGACACTCACCGTGTACCGGTTCTGGGACAAGACAGACACTCACCGTGTACCGGTTCTGGGACAAGCCAGACACTCACCGTGTACCGGTTGTGGGACAAGACAGACACTCACCGTGTACCGGTTGTGGGACAAGCCAGACACTCACCGTGTACCGGTTGTGGGACAAGACAGACACTCACCGTGTACTGGTTCTGTCCACTGGTCCTAAGACAGACACTCACCGTGTACCGGTTGTGGGACAAGACAGAACTACCGTGTCCCGGGTTGTGGGACAAGACAGACAATGTCCTTGTGGGACAAACAGACAACCTTACGTTTGTAAAAGACAGACACTACCGTTCCTTGTACCCACACCGTGTCGTCTGTCACTGGACTAGGTCAGACGGACTCAACCGTTCACCGGATTGTGGCTAGACAAACTCCGCCCGTTGCTGCCCGCGACAGCACGTCCCGTACCGGTCCGGCAAACACACCCCTTCCATCCTATCACCGCCACCCCCCCTCCGTAGTGTACCGTCCCATAGACCGTCCGTGGTTGGTCCCCACTACTCAACCCGTCCAGTGTGCACCACATCAGTCCGTGCTTACACTGAGCACGCAGTGGTCCTGCAACTAAACACCGTCTACCTCCCCAACTGTCACAGCCCAGTGTACCATCCCACAAGTCCGTCCTTACCACCATAGTCAGAGTAAGTGACCATCCAACTTTCAATCCAGTGTAAGACAGAGAACAGTCCTGTCAACCCCAACAGTCACGTCCAGTGGTACCATCCCCAATAGTCACTGTCCCACGTCTTCTCCACTTATCACAGTCAGTGAATCTCCTTACACTAACCCCGTCAGTGTACCATCCACACAGTACCGTCCGTGTACCTCCCCACCTATCACACGTCAGTGTACCATCCTTCCCACGTATCCGTCCATGGACATCCCACACTATCACCCGTTCACCCGTCTGACCTCCCCAAAACACGTCACCGTCCATGGTACCATCCCCACACTAGTCACCCGTCCAGTGGTACCATCCCCACACTAGTCACCCGTCCAGTGGTACGGTCCCCACACTACTCACCCCGTCCAGTGGTACCATCCCCACACTATCACCCGTCCAGTGGTACCATCCCCACACTATCACCCGTCCAGTGGTACCATCCCCACACTAGTCACCACGTCCAGTGGTACCATCCCCACACTACTCACACGTCCAGTGGTACCATCCCCACACTAGTCACCCGTCCAGTGGTACCATCCCCACACTAGTCACAGTCCAGTGGTACTGGTCCCCACACTAGTCACCGTCCAGTGTACCATCCCCACACTAGTCACAGTCCAGTGCTACCATCCCCACACTACTCACCCGTCCAGTGGTATGGTCCCACACTAGTCACCCGTCCAGTGGTATGGTCCCCACACTACTCACCCGTCCAGTGCTACCATCCCCACACTACTCACCCGTCCAGTGGTACCATCCCCACATTAGTCACCCGTCTAGTGGTATGGTCCCACACTAGTCACCCGTCCAGTGGTACCATCCCCACACTAGTCACAGTCCAGTGGTACCATCCCCACACTAGTCACAGTCCAGTGGTACCATCCCCACACTAGTCACCGTCCAGTGGTACCATCCCCACACTAGTCACCCGTCCAGTGGTACCATCCCCACACTAGTCACCCGTCCAGTGGTACCATCCCCACACTAGTCACCCGTCCAGTGGTACCATCCCCACACTATCACCCGTCCAGTGGTACCATCCCCACACTAGTCACCCGTCCAGTGGTACCATCCCCACACTAGTCACCCGTCCAGTGGTACCATCCCCACACTAGTCACAGTCCAGTGGTACCATCCCCACACTAGTCACAGTCCAGTGGTACCATCCCCACACTAGTCACAGTCCAGTGGTACCATCCCCACACTAGTCACCGTCCAGTGGTACCATCCCCACACTATCAGTGCACACACTAGTCACGTCCAGTGCTACCATCCCCACACTAGTCACACGTCCAGTGGTACCATCCCCACACTAGTCACAGTCCAGTGGTACCATCCCCACACTAGTCACCCGTCCAGTGCTACCATCCCCACACTAGTCACAGTCCAGTGGTACCATCCCCACACTAGTCACAGTCCAGTGGTACCATCCCCACACTAGTCACAGTCCAGTGGTACCATCCCCACACTAGTCACAGTCCAGTGCTACCATCCCCACACTAGTCACCCGTCCAGTGCTACCATCCCCACACTAGTCACCCGTCCAGTGGTACCATCCCCACACTACTCACCCGTCCAGTGGCTACCATCCCCACACTAGTCCCCAGTCCAGTGGTACCATCCCCACACTAGTCACCCGTCCAGTGGTACCATCCCCACACTAGTCACCCGTCCAGTGGTACCATCCCCACACTAGTCACAGTCCAGTGGTACCATCCCCACACTAGTCACAGTCCAGTGGTACCATCCCCACACTAGTCACCCGTCCAGTGGTACCATCCCCACACTAGTCACCCGTCCAGTGCTACCATCCCCACACTAGTCACAGTCCAGTGGTACCATCCCCACACTAGTCACAGTCCAGTGGTACCATCCCCACACTAGTCACAGTCCAGTGGTACCATCCCCACACTAGTCACAGTCCAGTGCTACCATCCCCACACTAGTCACAGTCCAGTGGTACCATCCCCACACTAGTCACAGTCCAGTGCTACCATCCCCACACTAGTCACAGTCCAGTGTTACCATCCCCACACTACTCACCCCGTCCGAGTCCGTGGCGGAGACTTTCAGAACGCTGACGCCCTGTGCAAGAGACTCGGGGATGGTGCTGGTGTAGAAGTTGGATCCGAAGATGGGGGCGCTGGGGTTCCTGATGACGTCGATCAGCACGTTCTCCTGCACTCGCACGTCAGGCCGCAGCACTTCGTAGGCCTCCACACGCAGCTGGAACACAGCAAGCAAACAGTCAGCGGACCGTGAAAGATCAGCCACGCGGCCAAAAGGCAACTCAAGCGAGGCCCAGAGTGAAGAGGGCACAAGAGGTGATGCTGGTCGCCAGAGGAATCTCAGGCCGACAGCGAGGAGAGCATAGCAGTCGGTGTTCAAAACGATGCGACAGCAGGGTGGTCTACGCAACACACGGACCAATGCTTATCGTTGCTACGGGCAAGCGCTGACATCAAAACAGCTATGTTAGTTTGACACTAGGCATACAAACTGCGTGAGCTTGGTGCACAAATCAAGCGATTCCTAAACTGTTACAGGGAAGATAAGCCATTACCAGAGCTCACAGTAAGGAAACAAGCACAGATACGGACGGTTGCCACAGTCATCAGAGACGAGAGACCGCGTGGCCAGTGCTCTGACGGCAATTACCACATACTGACGAAGAGTGCAGACGTTGTGGCTACTGCTCTGATGACGAGGCAAGGGGACCAAGATTTGATCATCAAGAATGAAACCAAAGAGGTGGACTGGGGTTTGGGACACAACTCACCACTAGAGCAGGGAGGGGTAGGGACACAACTCACCACTAGAGCAGGGAGGGGGGTAGGGACACAACTCACCACTAGAGCAGGGAGGGGGTAGGGACACAACTCACCACGTAGAGCAGGGAGGGGGTAGGGACACAACTCACCACTAGAGCAGGGAGGGGGTAGGGACACAACTCACCACGTAGAGCAGGGGGGGGGTAGGGACACAACTCACCACTAGAGCAGGGAGGGGGTAGGGACACAACTCACCACGTAGAGCAGGGAGGGGGTAGGGACACAACTCACCACGTAGAGCAGGGAGGGGTAGGGACACAACTCACCACGTAGAGCAGGGACGAGTAGAGGTCGTTGGCGAAGCTCTGACGTAGCACAATGTCGCCGGTGACTGTGTTGAGGGTGAAGTAGATGGTTCCGGGGAAGTAGCCCACCAGGTTGTAGCGCACCTCACTCTGAACACACACAGCATGCAGCGGGTCAGCAGGAAATCGTAACGTCAAGTGCACAGCTTGTAGCCTACCCGACAGCCATGGTGACACGTCACACAGACTAGGAGACTGATCAAGCCTGAGCGATAGCACACTGACGTTTCCCACAGAACTCGGTAATAGCACCTTAACTGTGCTATTACCGAGTTCTGTGGGAAACGTCAGTGTGCTGTCGCTCAGGCTTGATCAGTCTCCTAGTCTGTAGAGCAGTCTGTCATCTGCAGTTTGAAGCTACGCAGTGATCTGCGACTGACATTCGAACCTCGGGCCATACAGAAATGTAGCACGTGAACCACAATTTCAAACACGTAATATCATTTTAAACTACATGCCTGATGATGTAAATGGCTTCTTAAAAGATGAATCGAGCTTGCAAAGTAGGTCCTTGCCTTGTGGATTTATATTCAAGTAATCTCTTACGTAGGTGTATCGGTCGCCCTAATATCACTGGCCACATTAGTATCGCGATCAGACCGGACGTCAGACGGCAAGCTACGGTAATGACTAGAAAGGACAGGACGGCAACGCCCCCAGCCACTGACCAGACCATCAGGGTCGACGGCGCGCACTCGGTAGACGGTGGAGTTGATGGCGCGGTTGACGTCCACGGTGGTGCGGTAGGGCGTGTCCAGGAACTGGGGCGGCGAGTCCGTCACGCGCACGATGATGACGCGCACGCTGGCCAGGTTGCTGCGGCCTCGGTTGTCCTCCGCCCTCACCGTCAGCTGCAGCACGTAACGACACAGTTACATGGACACAGACAAGGCAACACTCACGGTGTGGGGGGGGGGAGGCAGAGAACCACGGGTTGTTGTGTGCTGTGTCTGTGTGTATGTGTGAGGTGGGAGGCGTAGACACAGCACGGCAGCAACTCGGTGGCAGGTCAGGTGTGGTGGTGGGTGGGTGGGGGAAGACACACAGGGTCAACTCACGGTGTGCGGTGTGTGGGAGTGTGGTGGGGGGAGACACCAGGGTCAACTCACGGTGTACAGGCTGTGTGTGTGGGGGGGGGAGACACACAGGCAACTCACGGTGTAGGTGGTGTGTGTGGGGGGGAGAGACACAGGGTTCGTGTGCGTCTGTGTTTGTGTGTGTGGGGGGACCAAGGTACAGGTGTCAGGCTGTGTGTGTGGGGGGAGGAACACACAGGGTCAACTCACGGTGTCAGGCTGTGTGTGTGTGGGGGGGGGAGACACACAGGGTCAACTCACGGTGTACAGGCTGTGTGTGTGGGGGGGGGGAGACACACAGGGTCAACTCACGGTGTACAGGCTGTGTGTGTGTGGGGGGGGGAGACACACAGGGTCAACTCACGGTGTACAGTGTGTGTGTGTGTGGGGAGGGGGAAACACACAGGGTCAACTCACGTGTACAGGCTGTGTGTGGTGTGGGGGGGGGAGACACACAGGGTCAACTCACGGTGTACAGGCTGTGTGTGTGTGTGGGTGGGGGGAGACACACAGGGTCAACTCACGGTGTACAGGCTGTGTGTGTGTGGGGGGGGAGACACACAGGGTCAACTCACGGTGTACAGGCTGTGTGTGTGTGGGGGGGGGAGACACACAGGGTCAACTCACGGTGTACAGGCTGTGTGTGTGTGGGGGGGGAGACACACAGGGTCAACTCACGGTGTACAG